>CP094634.1:30743460-30865837 GCA_023657505.1 Camelina hispida | reverse complement strand
TGGGGGTTCATGCTCGTTATCTCGACATGTTGTCGAGAGATGGGCAAGTTGCGTGCGGCAGTTCTCGGGAGGTGTAGATCCTACTGCTGCGGATGCGTGGAGGACGAGTGGGCGTAGCTTCCACACTACGAGATGTCAGGAGTTAAGGTGGACATGGGGTCTACTTTTTGAGTGGAGATGCTGAGTTGTGGTGGAGATCAGTGGCTGCTAGGAGAGGTGCAGCGGGAGATGACTTGGGCTGACTTCGTCTTGGAGTTCAACCGCAAGTATTTTCCTAGAGAGGCATTGGATCGTTTGGAGGTGCAGTTCGGTTGTCTCGGGGGACACGGTCAGTGCGGGAGCTGGACTTGGAGTTCAGTCGACTTCATGTTATGGGGTCGGAGTATGGAGTCTGAGGAGGCTCAGATCAGAGGAGGTTGAGGGCTCTCGTGATGATTTGAGTCCACTGTAGAGGCGGAGTTATGCTACGCGTGAGCTGGTTGAGACAGCAGCGAGATTGAGGAGGATATCCGGGCACAGTCAGTGCCGGTTACTCCACAGTTCAGCCTAGTAAGGCTCGAGCGCAGGTGGTTCTAGCAGGGCGGTAGGCATGCCCAGGGAACCAAGAGGAAGTGGGAGGCTACGCGAAGCCGAGTGGTGCTGGTGCTTCGGTTGTGGGAGCAGGGATCACAAGGGTGCTAGTTGTCCCAGAAGAGTGTTCCGACGGCGGGGCCTCGGGTTTGTTATCATTGTAGGGGACAGGGCACATCAGGCCTTTTTGCCCCAAGTTGCAGCCGGCAGCGGTGGCAGCGTTGCAGCAGGTGCAGCCTGGAGGCAGCAGGTGGCACGGATTGAGCGAGGGAGCCACGGGTTTACACGGCGAGCCGAGACTGGTGGAACCAGTGCCGGGCGATCACGGTATATTTTCTGTACTTTAACTTTGTGAATTTTAGTAGGTTCAGATTTTATGTTTCTGTGATAAAGTGTTAGGTTCTCAACACATGAGGTTTGTGTAGGGACCTTGTTGGTGGGCGGGTTTAAGTCCCACGTTATGTTTGATCTGGAGCTTCTCATAGCTTCATTACCCCGGAGTGTGCAGAGTGTGCGGGAATCGGAGGGGATCCGGGAGCGTACAGGAGTTGTTAGAGTTCTTTGGAGGCAAGTTCTGAGAGTTATTGGACGAGCTAGAGGGGTTGATATTCAGATCGCGGGGAGAGTCATGGCCAGCGGATTTGCTTATCAGTCCGAGTGGAGTTGTATGATGTCATTCTCGGGATGGATTGGTTGCATCGGCATATGGTGCATTTGGATTGCCATCGGGGTAGAGTGGAGTTTGAGCGTCCGGGAGAAGTTGGTTTTCAGGGAATTAGACCGACTTCGGGAGTCTCGTGATCTCAGCCATTCAGGCTGGGAAGATGATCGAGAAGGGCCGTGAGGCTTATTTGGTCACTATATCTATGCCGAGTCAGTGGGGAAGTCTACGGTTAGCGGTATTCCGGTAGTAGGAGTTTGAGGATGTGTTTGAGTCTTTGCAGGGATTACCACCATCTCGGTCGGATCCTTTCACCATTGAACTGGAACCGGGGACGACACCGTTATCCAAGGCTCCTTACAGAATGGCTCCAGCAGAGATGGCGAGCTGAAGAAGCAGCTAGAGGATTTGTTGAGTAAGGGATTCATCCGTCCTAGTGTATCACCGTGGGAGCGCCGGTGTTGTTTGTGAAGAAGAAGGATGGGAGTTTGGATTATGCATTGATTATCGGGGTTTGAACCGGGTCACTGTGAAGAACAAGTATCCTCTTCCTAGGATCGATGAGTTGTTGGATCAGTTGAGGGAGCTACTTGGTTCTCTAAGGTGGATCTGGCGTCGGGTTATCATCGGATACCGATAGATGAGGCAGATGTGAGGAAGGCCTTTCAGGACGAGGTATGGGCATTATGAGTTTGTGGTGATGCCTTTCGGGTTGACTAACGCACCAGCAGCGTTTATGAGATTGATGAACAGTGTGTTTCAGGAGTTTCGGATGTATCGTCATCATTTTCATCGCGATATCCTGGTTTATTCTAAGAGTCTGAGGAGCATGCGAGTGCATTTGAGGGCGGTTATGGAGAAGCTGCGGGAGCAGAAGTTGTTTGCTAAGTTGAGCAAGTGCAGTTTTTGGCAGCGTGAGATGGGTTTCTGGGTCACATTGTTTCTGCGAAGGGGTTTCTGTGGATCGGAGAAGATTCAGCTATCGAGAGATTGGCCTAGACCGCAGAATGCTACGAGAGATCAGGAGTTTCTTGGTTTGGCAGGTTACTACGGGAGATTTGTGCGGGGTTTGCAAGCGAGCACGTCCATGACTAAGTTGACAGGGGAAGGATGTTCCTTTTGTCGGTCAGAAGAGTGAGGAAGGCTTTGCAAGCCTGAAGGAGATGTTGACTACTGCGCCAGTGTGGCTTTGCCTGAGCGGGAGAACCCTATGTGTTTATACGGATGCATCTAGAGTTGGTTTGGGGTGTGTTCGATGCAGCATGGGAAGGTGATTGCCTATGCATCGCGGCAGTTGCGGGTGCATGAAGGCAACTATCCTACTCATGATTTGGAGATGGGTGCTGTAGTCTTTGCCGAAGATTTGGAGATCTTATCTTTATGGTGCAAAGGTACAGGTGTTTGAGATCATAAGAGCTGAAGTATATATTCACTCAGCCTGAGTTGAATTTGAGGCGAGGCGGTGGATGGAGCTTGTGGCAGATTATGATTTGGAGATAGCCTATCATCCTGGTAAGGCTAACACGGTTGCGGATGCTCTGAGTCGGAAGAGGTAGCTTCGGCTCAGGAGCAGGAGATGGAGTCTCTAGTAGGAGAGATCAGTGCGTTGAGCTTGTGTGCTGTTTCACTGGAACCGTTGGGTTTGGAAGCAGTTGACCGAGCAGATCTTTTGAGTAGGTGCGGTTGGCACAAGAGAAGGATTTGGGGCTGGTGAATGCCTCAAAGGATGTTGATTCAGAGTATCAGGTCTCGGATAATGGTACTATCTTGGTGCATGGTCGGATTGTGTGCCCAAGGATGAGGAGTTGAGGCAGGAGATTAGAGAGGCTCATTCGAGCAAGTTATCTATTCATCCAGGAGCGACTAAGATGTACCGTGACCTCAAGAGTACTATCATTGGGTCGGGATGAAGAAGGATGTAGCGGGTTGGGTTTCGAGGTGTGATGTGTGTCAGCTAGTGAAGGCTGAGCATCGAGTTCTGGCGGGTTACTGAAGAGTTTACCCATTCTGAGTGGAAGTGGGATATGATTACCATGGACTTTGTGGTAGGATTGCCAGTGTCACGGACCTTTGATGCTATTTGGGTCATTGTGGACCGGTTGACTAAGTCAGCACATTTTCTGGCCATTAAGAAGACTGATGGAGCAGCGGTCTTGGCTAAGAAGTATGTGAGGGAGATAGTCAGATTGCATGGGGTGCCAGCGAGCATTGTGTCGACAGAGATTCTAAGTTCACTTCGGTGTTCTGGCAGGCATTTCAGGCAGAGATGGGCACTAAGGTGCATATGAGTACAGCTTATCATCCCAGACAGATGGACAGTCTGGAGGACGATCCGGACGTTGGAGGATTTGCTGAGGATGTGTGTTTGGATTGGGGTGGCCATTGGGCAGATCACCTGAACCTGGTAGAGTTTGCTTACAACAACAGCTATCAGGCGAGTATTGGTATGGCTCCTTATGAGGCTTTGTATGGGAGGCCGTGTCGTACACCGTTATGCTGGACTCAGGTGGGGGAGAGTCACGGGCGGATTTTGTTCAGGAGACCTCGAGAGAAGATTCGGGTTCTCAAGCTGAACATGAAGAGGCTCGAGGATAGGCAGAGGAGTTATGCTGATAAGAGGAGGAGAGATCTGGAGTTTCAGGTAGGAGACAGAGTGTACCTCAAGATGGCCATGTTGCGGGGTCCGAACAGGTCATTGACAGAGACTAAGTTGAGTCCGAGGTATATGGGTCCGTTCGGAGTGATTGAGCGAGTTGGACCAGTGGCATATAGACTGGAGTTACCTGAGGTTATGCGTGCTTTCCATAAGGTATTCCATGTGTCTATGTTGCGGAAGTGTCTCCGTGAGGATGATCAGTTGTTGGCTAAGATTCCGAGAGATCTTCAGCCTAACATGACTTTGGAGGCGAGACCGGGTTCTCGAGAGGAGGATCAAGGAACCCGGAAGAAGAAGATTCCTTTGATGAGAGTCCTGTGGGACTGTGATGGTGTGGAGGAGCAGACTTGGGAACTGAGGCAAGGATGAAGGCAAGGTTCAAGAAGTGGTATGAGAAGCAACCACGACTGAGCTTGCCTAGTCTGTTCCGTCTGTCCAGTGGCTGGAGCGGGAATGGAGTATTCCAGCCCATCTCTCTTGTTACTCGGTCGCTTGGGGTGGTTGGTTGTGCGACTCAGTAACAAGATGAGGTGGTGCTCGGGGTACAAAGTTTCCGTGAGGCGGGGTTTGGGAAAGTTTTCTGAATTAGAAGTTTCCTTAAGTGGAAAGTTTCCAGAAATGGAAAGTGCTAAATATGGAAAGTTTCTCGGGAGAGAGAATTTCCATTTAGCGGTGGAAAGCCTTGGAGGGGCTTGTGTGTGGCCTTTGTGGCGGGCTGTTTAGCCGGTGTGGCCTTGTGGCGGGCTGTTTAGCCGTTTGTTTGGCCTTTGTGGCGGGCTGTTTAGCCGTTTGTTTGGCTTTTGTGGCGGGCTGTTTAGCCGTTTTGTTTGGCCTTTGTGGCGGGCAGTTTAGCCGTTTTGTTTGGCCTTTGTGGCGGGCTGTTTAGCCAGAGTGTCTTTGTGACGGTCCCGGGACAGATGCCTTTGTGGCGGGCTGTTTAGCTTGAGTGTCTTTGTGACGGTCCTTCGGGACAGATGCTGTGGCGGGCTGTTTAGCCAGAGTGTCTTTGTGACGGTCCTTCGGGACAGATGGCCTTTGTGGCGGGGCTGTTTAGCCAGAGTGCCTTGGTGGCGGTCCTCTTTAGGACATTTGTTTGGCCTTGGTGGCGGTCCTCTTTAGGACATTTGTTTGGCCTTGGTGGCGGTCCTCTTTAGGACATTTGTTTGGCCTTGGTGGCGGTCCTCTTTAGGACATTTTGTTTGGCCTTTGTGGCGGCCCTTGTGGCGTGTATATGATCCTTGTGTGGTCATGAGGTATTCCAGTGAGGGGATATGTGGTTGGTAGGACATTGTGATGTTTTACGCGAGCCACGGAAGCCTGATAGGGATAGGACTCGGACGTGTTCAGAATCGTTTGCTCGCGGCTCTTGGAGGACTTTGGTTCTCCTAGTACTGCCATATTCGGAGACTTTGTGACTTTGGAGTATGGTTGGTATATCGACTTGGACGACGGTCCGGAGGCGCGCTGTAGGGTGACGACCCGAGAGACGAGTTTGGATTTTCCTTATATATATTATGGCATGCGGGCTTGGCCCGATGAGGAGCCAACATTGGCATGCAGACTTAGGTCTGATGAGGAGCTAATGAAACTCAAGGTTTAGGCCTATGAGGAAAAGGAAAGTCCAAAGTCGACAAATGACGCCTGGAGCGTGAAGTCTATCGCTAGAGGTGACCTTCGTAGATCGGTCGGAGGAGTGCGGGCCGTGGAGACGGGTTGCACGGGAGTCCTTGGCTGATGGTTGTTTGGGATTCGAGGACGAATCCAGTTTGGTGGGGAGAATTGTAACATCCGTGAACCAAAATCCCGGTTTAGGATCTGTCGGTCGATGCAAGTTACGCATCGGTCGATGCAAGGTCTATTTCTGCGTTTTGACTTAAGTCAAAGCGTTGCGTTTTGGGGAGAGGAGAAAGGGAAAACTCTTAACTCGTTTCTTTTGGTCTCATTCGCGAGTTGGCGATTTTTAGAAGAGAGAAAGAAAAGAGAGAAAAGTTCTTGAGAGAGATTCTTGGAGTTTGGTGCTCACGAGGAGATCGTATGGCATCCGCGAACCAGATTTTGTGTTTTTTTGAAAGTATCGATCGACACCCTTGTGGCATCGATACCCTTAATTTCTGGGTTCGACCGGTTTGATTTAATTGCCGAATTGGTTCGGTTTGGTTCAGAAATCCCTAATTCGAGTTTTAAAAAGGAAAACGACCTAGGGTCGTGTTTTTTTGTTGTTGTCGCCGTTTTCAAAGAAGAACAAGAGAGAAAGCAGTTCCTAAGTTCCTAAGAGAGATTTGGTGAGATTCCTTGCTGTTCTTGAGAGTTTGGGCTGGGAACGTGTTAGAAGCTTTAGGAGTGAGGATTTCGTTTCTACTGCTCAGAATCTTCTTGAAAAGGTGAGTGCTTGACCATGGTTGATCTAAGCATGAGATCTCTTGTTTGTGTGTTTCCTTGTTGTTTGTGTTGTTTTGTTGCTTGGGTTCGTTGCTTTTGTGTTTCCCAGTGATTTCTGAGAGGAGGTAATTGGGTGAGTTTGGAATGGATTCGAGATGGTTTGGTTGGGTTTCGGATTTCGTCGTTCGTCATTCGCGCAGATCGTGTATGCCAGGAGGAGGCATCGATCGATACCATTTAGGAGCATCGGTCGACACTGTTTTTCTTCTATGTGTTTTATGTTTTCCTGGTTTGATGTTTTGTTTGTGTTCTTGTTGTTTGATGACTTGGGAGGTCTCATCTGCTTGTGTGTATAACCCAGTAGATGGGAGGATGGCCTCACTAAGTATTTATGATAATACTTACGCATCTCAATTGTTGTTTGTGGTGTGCGGTAAAGGAAAAGTGTGATCGTGGGATCAAGGGCGATGAAGAGGAGGATGTTCTAGAGGCTTGATTGATTGTGGTCTAGCTGTTGTTAGGTTGCTAGATTAAGTCAATGGAACATTGTAGGATGTTAGTTTTGGTTATTTCTTTATTTGGTTTATGTTGCTATTGGTATTGGATTATTGTTGTTGGATTCTTTGGTTTAATGGAATTGGTTTTATTTGGTTATCCGCTGTTATTGATTGTTGTTAGGTTGTTAGTGGGTATGGGACCACTAGTAAATTAAAGTATATAAAAAAAAAAAAAAAACGGGAAGGGTTGTTTCATTTTGGTATCGAGCCCTTACGGTTCTAGGTCTAGGGTTCATTGTGCTTTTGCTGTGTTTAGGATTCCATGCTATAGTTGATTGTGTGAATGGCAATTGTGTGTGGCATGAAGTCCTAGAACATCCTCTTCGAGCCTGTTTTGTGATTCCACGGTGAGTTATTGTTATGTTTCTTTGTGGGTATTGTTTTGTTTACTGCTTGTTAGCCTCTGTTCTTGGAAGATCAGTGGCTAAGGTGTTTGAGTTGTTGGTCGTGGACGGGGACGTGGTCGTGGTCATTGTCGGCGGGTCCCGGGCCAGCGAGTGTGTGGTCCAGAGAGTCACGAGGAGGTACGTCGGAGGGTCGCAAGCGTGAGGGAGGGACCAGAGGGGGGTTAGCCGGTGAGCGTGCCGGGGTGCTGGGAACCCAGGTGTGGGGTTGCAGCAGGCCAGGGTCGAGATGATCGCTTGGCGGATCTATTGGCGTGCTTTGTGGGGCGGTTACCGAGAGGGTACGTGTAGGCTCCAGTTGTGCGCATGTGGCAGGGTGCAGCGAGGCTGCGGATGTTGAGGATTTTTCCACCTTATGTTAAAAGGATGGACGGTTGTAGATGACCGGTATGAGATTATTCTCAAGAGGTATCAGATCTAGAGAGGCGGATAGGTGGACTTATGCAGTTGGAGCAGATATTTCTCTGTTTGGGTGTTAATCCAGTTGGATAATGTAAGTTGAGTGGGCAGGTGTAACATTGCAATGTTATACTCGGACCACAGGAGGTACTGTGTCGAGAGATGTTTATAGTCGTTAAGGATTGTTGCTCTGAGGGGATGGTGATTCCCCGAATACCGATGGCTCGAGGGTGAGGGCTCAGAGTGGCAGAGGGGATGTTGTTCTCTGAGGGGATGAGTATTTCCCCGATACCGAGATCTTGAGGATTGTAAGAGTGAGACGGTATAACTCGAAGACGCTGGTCTGAGAGTGAGATCGGTATGACTCGAAGGTTGCGACCTAAGAGTGGAAGAGTTGGGAGCAATCGATTCCTAGGACGTGAGTATGAACATAACGACGGAATGTAGACCTCGAGTGATGATGGTTTAATCTTGATCTTAGGATTATGTTGGCCGGTGGGCCAGGATTTTATGACCAGGCGGTTATGAATTTTTATTTGTGCCAGGATTGTGAGAGCCGGTGGTGCTGGATTCTCGAGAAGGGGAGTTACACAGTTTTGAGCCGGGAGGCATGTTTGCCTTACATAAGTTCACGAAGCCTTCATGGCAGGATAAACTAATCGTTGCGACGATGTTGGATTACGTTCATTTGAGATGGACAGGGTTGCAAGATTCAAGGTTTTGGTAAGCTTGTTGGAGGGAATAAGTCAAGTGGTTTGAGTTAGTTGCCTGCAAAGCATTTGATACGGTGAATCGGAATATGCGTCGTATGGTACTTGTTTGTTTTATTACGCTCGTGTTGATGATTTTCGTGGAAAATTGCTAGCGGGAAGCTAATTGGATTAAGCTATTTGTGGAAGTTTCCTAAGAGGCAAGTTCCTGAGGGTTATTGGACGAGCTGGAGGAGTTGATATTCAGATCGCGGGAGAGTCGTGGCCAGCGGATTTGCTTATCAGTCAGTGGAGTTGTATGATGTCATTCTTGGTATGGATTGGTTGCATCGGTATAAGGTGCATTTGGACTGCTATCGGGGTAGAGTGGAGTTTGAGCGTCCAGGAGGGAAGTTGGTTTTCAGGGTATTAGCCGACTTCGGGAGTCTCGTGATCTCAGCCGTTCAGGCGGGAAGATGATCGAGAAGGGCCGTGAGGCTTATCGGTTACTATATCTGCCGAGTCAGTGGGGAAGTCTACGGTTAGCGGTATTCCGGTTGTGGAGGACTTTGAGGATGTGTTCCAGTCATTGCAGGGATTACCACCATCTCGGTCGGATCCTTTTACTATTGAGCTGGAACCGGGGACGATGCCGTTATCCAAGGCTCCTACAGGATGGCTCCAGCAGAGATGGCAGAGCTGAAGAAGCAGCTTGAGGATTTGTTGGGCAAGGGTTTTATCCGTCCTAGTTGTTCACCGTGGGGAGCTCCGGTGTTGTTTGTTAAGAAGAAGGATGGGATTTTCGGTTGTGTATTGACTATCGGGGTTTGAACCGATTCTGTGAAGAACAAGTACCTCTCCCGAGGATTGATGAGTTGTTGGATCAGTTGAGGGGTGCTACTTGGTTCTCCAAGATCGATTTGGCGTCAGGATATCATCAGATTCCTATTCATGAGGCAGATGTGAGGAAGACAGCCTTCAGGACGAGGTATGGACACTACGAGTTTGTGGTGATGCCGTTTGGGTTGACAAACGCGCCAGCTGCGTTTATGAGATTGATGAACAGCGTGTTCCGGAGTTTCTGGACGTGTCAGTCATCATTTTCATCGACGACATCTGGTATATTCTAAGAGTCCGAGGAGCATGCAGTACACTTGAGAGCAGTGTTGGAGAAGCTGAGGGAGCAGAAGTTGTTTGCTAAGCTGAGCAAGTGCAGTTTCTGGCAGCGTGAGATGGGGTTCTTGGGTCACATTGTTTCAGCGGGGAGTTTCAGTGGATCCAGAGAAGATTCAGTCCATCAGGGAGTGGCCGAGGCCGCAGAGTGCCACGAGATTCGGAGTTTCCTGGGTTAGCAGGTTACTACAGGAGGTTTGTTCGGGGTTTGCGAGTATGGCACAGCCGATGACTAAGCTTACAGGGAAGGATGTCCCATTTGTGTGGTCACCAGAGTGTGAGGCGAGCTTTGCAAGTCTCAAGGATGTTGACTACCACGCCGGTGTTAGCACTGCCTGAGCAGGACGAGCCTTATGTTGTGTATACGATGCTTCTAGAGTGGGGTTGGGTTGTGTACTTATGCAGCAGGGGAAGGTTATAGCTTGCGCGGCAGTTGCGGAAGCATGAAGCTAATTATCCTACTCATGATTTGGAGATGGCAGCAGTGATCTTTGCTCTTAAGATTTGGAGATCCTATCTGTATGGTGGGAAGGTGCAGGTGTTTACAGATCACAAGAGTCTGAAGTACATTTTTACTCAGCCTGAGCTGAATTTGAGGCAGAGGCGTTGGATGGAGTTAGTAGCAGATTATGATCTGGATATAGCTTACCATCCTGGTAAAGCTAACTTGGTTGCAGATGCCTTGAGTCGGAAGAGGGTGGCTTCGGCTCAGGGCAGGATATGGAGACATTGGTAGGTGAGATTAGTGCATTGAGTTTGTGTGCTATCTCACAGGAACCTTTGGGTTTGGAGGCAGCTGATAGAGCGGATTTGTTGAGCAGAGTGAGGTTAGCTCGGGAGCGATGAGGGCTGATGAATGCCTCTAAGGCTGCGGGTGCGAGTATCAGGTTTCTGCTAATGGTACTATCCTTGTGCATGGTCGGATTTGTGTGCCCAAGGGTGAGGATTTGAGGCAGGAGATCCTGAGAGAGGCTCATTCGAGCAAGTTCTCTATTCATCCAGGGCGACCAAGATGTACCGTGACCTCAAGCGGTATTATCACTGGGTCGGGATGAAGAAGGACGTAGCGGACTGGGTGGCGAAGTGTGATACTTGCCAGCTGGTGAAGGCGAGCATCAGGTTCTGGTGGTTTATTGCAGAGTTTGCCTATTCTGAGTGGAAGTGGGATTTGATCACGATGGACTTCGTAGGTTTTGCCTGTGTCGAGGACGTTTGATGCTATTTGGGTCATTGTGGACCGTTTGACTAAGTCTGCACATTTTCTGGCCATCGAAAACTGATGGAGCAGCGGTTTTGGCCAAGAAGTATGTGAGGGAGATAGTCAGATTGCATGGTGTGCCTAGTATTGTGTCTGATAGAGATTCCAAGTTCACTTCGGTGTTCGGAGGGCGTTTCAGGCAGAGATGGGCACGAAGGTGCATATGAGTACAGCTTATCATCCTCAGACGGACGGTCAGTCAGAGAGGACGATCAGATTTTGGAGGATTTGTTGAGGATGTGTGTGCTGGATTGGGGTGGTCATTGGGCAGATCACTTGAGCTTGGTGGAGTTTGCTTACAACAACAGCTACCAGGCTAGTATTGGGATGGCTCCTTATGAGGCTTTGTATGGGAGGCCGTGTCGTACACCATTATGTTGGACTCAGGTGGGGAGAGGAGCATATTTGGTGCAGATTTTGTTCAGGAGACCTCGGAGAAGATCCGGGTTTTGAGGCTGAACATGAAGGAGGCTCAGGATCGGCAGAAGAGTTATGCTGATAGGAGGAGAAAGGATCTTGAGTTTCAGGTTGGTGATAGAGTGTACCTCAAGATGGCCATGTTGCGGCCGAACAGGTCATTGACAGAGACTAAGTTGAGTCCGAGGTACATGGGTCCGTTCAGGGTAGTTGAGCGGGTGGGGCCAGTGGCATATAGGCTGGAGTTGCTGAGGTTATGCGTGCGTTCCACAAGGTATTTCATGTGTCGATGCTGAGGAAGTGTCTTCACGAGGGTGATCAGTTGTTGGCTAAGATTCCGAGGATCTTCAGCCTAACATGACTTTGGAGGCGAGACCATTGAGGGTGCTCGAGAGGAGAGTCAAGGAACCGGAAGAAGAAGATTCCTTTGATGAGAGTCCTGTGGGACTGTGACGGAGTAGAGGAGCAGACTTGGGAGCCCGGCGAGGATGAAGGCAAGGTTTAAGAAGTGGTTTGAGAAGCAGACCGCTTGAGCTTGTCTAGCGGGTCCGAGTTGTAGTCCGTGGCTGGAGCGGGTACGGAGTATTCCAGCCCATCTCTCTTGATATTTGGTCGCTTAGGGGTGGTTGGTTGTGCGACTAAGTATCAAGATGAGGTGGTGCTCGGGATGCGGGTTGATGACTCCAGTTGTTGTATTTTTGTTTTCTGATGTATTTTCGTTGAGTTGTAACGATTATGACATTTTGAGATTAATAAGATGAGTATTTTTCTTTTGTTTGACTGCGATTGTCATGGGAAAGAGAAATAGCTCGGGTTTCTATTTTTGGAAGTTTCCATAAATAGAAAGTTTCCACAAAGGAAAGTTTCCAGAATTAGAAAGTTTTCTAGAAAGGAAAGTTTTGTGGAAATGTTGAGGTAGATCTAGCCGGGAGATACTCGTTGGCATCAGTATTTGTTTTCTAGGCCGTGTGGGCCCAACTCACGTGATACCGATAGCTCGATGGACTTTGTGGCCAGAGAGTGGGAGTGGTATGTTGCCGGATGACGATCCGAGAGCGCGCTTGAGTGACGACCGAGAGCGGGATATGTGAGCTCCCTGGATACCGTAGCTGTGAGCCGAGGCTCGGCAGTGAGCCGGTATGTCTCGGGGTTGCGACCCGGAGCGGGAGTGGGTGTGAGTGACTTCTGGATGCCGTAGCTTAAGGCGGTTGGCTGATAGCGAGCCGGCATGATTCGTTGGTTGCGACCACGGACGGGGAAGCACTGAGTTGAGCAAATAGTGTTATGATGCGAGTATATTGGCTAGAGGGAGACCTCGAGGGTCAGTCGGAGGTGTGCGGGCTGTTGCGACAGTGGCACGGGGAACCTTGGCTGATGGTGTTTAGTCCGGTCTGGGGACGTGCGGGCCGTGTTGACGGTGGCACGGGGTCCTTGGCAGATGGACGGTATTGCGGGATTCGGGGACGAATCCATATTGGTGGGGAGAATTGTAACATCCGCGAACCAGATTTTTGTGTTTTGGAAGGAGTATCGATCGACACCCTTGTGGCATCGATCGATACCACTAATTTCTGGGTTGACCGGTTTGATTTAATTGCCGAATTGGTTCGGTTTGGTTCAGAAATCCCTAATTCGTGTTTTAAAGAAAGGAAACGACCTAGGGTCGTGTTTTTTTGTGGTGTCGCCGTTTTCAAAGAAGAACAAGGGAGAAAGCAGTTCCTAAAGTTCCTAAGAGATTTGGTGAGATTCCTTGCTGTTCTTGAGAGTTTGGAGCTGGGAACGTGTTAGAAGCTTGCTAGGAGTGAGGATTTCGTTTCTACTGCTCAGAATCTTCTTGAGAAAAGGTGAGTGCTTGACCATGGTTGATCTAAGCATGAGATCTCTCTTGTTTGTGTGTTTCCTTTGTTGTTTGTGTTGTTTTGTTGCTTGGGTTCGTTGCTTTTGTGTTTCCCAGTGATTTCTGAGGTAATTGGGTGAGTTTGGAATGGATTCGAGATGGTTGGGTTTCGGATTTCGTCGTTCGTGTTCGCGCAGATCGTGTCTGCAGAGGAGGCATCGATCGATACCATTTCTGAGGAGCATCGGTCGACACTGTTTTCTTGCCGTGTTTTATGTTTTCCTGGTTTGATGTTTTTGTTTGTGTTCTTGTTGTTTGATGACTTGGGAGGTCTCATCTGCTTGTGTGTATAACCCAGTAGATGGGAGGACGGCCTCACTAAGTATTTATGATAATACTTACGCATCTCAATTGTTGTTTGTGGTGTGCAGGTAAAGGAAAAGTGTGATCGTGGGATCAAGGGCTATGAAGAGGAGGATGTTCTAGAGGCTTGATTGATTGTGGTCTAGCGGTTGTTAGGTTGCTAGAATTAAGTCAATGGAACGTTGTAGGATGTTAGCTTTTGGTTATTCCTTTATTTGGTTTATGTTCTTTATTGTTATTGGATTATTGTTGATGCATTCTTTGGTTTAATGGAATTGGTTTTTATTTGGTTATCCGCTGTTATTGATTGCTGTTAGGTTGTTAGTGGGTATGGGACCACTAGTAAATTAAAGTATATAAAAAAAAAAAAAAACGGGAAGGGTTGTTTGAATCTGTAGCTGGGATTGCTGTAGGAGCTTCTAGGAAACGTTTTCTTGCTTTTGTGTTGTTCAGATTCGTCTTAGCACGAAGTAAGTGCATGACCATAAAACTATCTAAGCTAGAACAAAACTGTTCTTGAGCGTTCTGGTGATTTCTTGGAGTTTTGGGGCGTTTCTTGAGCTGGTGAGATACGTAGCTGGGATTGTAGAACCTTCCTAGGAGCTTGTTCTTGGTTGTTTGACGTTCAGTTTCTTAATGGCAAAGGTAGGTGCATGACTATGGCTTATCTAAGCTAGAGATCTCTGATTTGCTTGTTATGTGTTGTTAGGCTGGTTAGAATGTTATTTGGGACGTTTGGAAGCTTTCTTGTGGCTTGGGATCGAGTTTCGTGGTTGCGGGAACAAAGATCCGGCGAAGCTCCCGGAGGAAAGCGATGCTCGGCATTGCATCGGTCGAGTGCACTTTGTGCGTCGGTCGATGCAGATGCGAAAAGGACGCGTAAACTCTGGTTTCGTGTTATGTCGAGCATGTGTCGGTCGATGCATATCTTACCTTGATCGTGCAAGTTAACCTTGCATCGATCGCCTTGAATCTTGCGTCGATCGGCAACCTCCAAACTGGTGTCGTCGATGCATGTTGGTATCGGTCGTGCAGAGTCCTGGTTTGTTATTGTTGATTGTTGGATGTTGTTTTGATGGTTAGAGATGTCTCTTTGCTTGTGTGTATAGCCGGTAGATGGGAGGATTGCCTTACTGAGTGTTTGTAAAATACTCATGCATTGCAATATGTGTTTGGTGCAGAGTAAAGGCAAAGTGTGATCGTGGAATCCAGGCAATGAAGAGGAGGATGTTCTAGGGACTCGGTTTTATGTTGTACGGCATTGCTAGGTTGCTAGAGTTGGGTCATTAGAACATTTGCTAGGTTGCAGAGTTCAATGATTTGCATTATTTGGTTATTGGATATTGTTGATGTTATGGATATTGGTTATTTATATTTTCTTGGATTATTATTTATTGGATGTTGGTATTATTTATTCAGCTGTTGGTTGTGTTTGTGGTTAGGTGGCTAGTGGGTATGAGACCACTAGTTGTACTTATTTATTATATTATATAATTATTATTTAAAAAAAAAAAAAAAAAAAAAAAGTCGATTACTTCAAAAAAGCTTATAGCTTCTACTTTTATTAGTATAGACTAGGTTATTGCCCGCGGAGTATGGTTGTATGAATTCTCTTATAAAAATTAGATTTGAAAATCATTGAAACAGCTATACATTTACATATAATATGCAAAATTATTGTAACATATTGTTTTCATCTTTTTTAACACAAATTTTTCTTTTATTTTATTTTAAGCATCATTTATTTTGTTCTTAAACAAATAAAAAGAAAAAAATAAATACAATTAATTAAAAATATTATATATATATATATATAGTGGTGTTAATAATGTACATTTTAATAAAAATAAAAATATATTGAAAAAAAATTTGAAATTAATTATTTTGGGATTTTTTTAGTAATAAATCTTTTCCAATATCTCCATTCAAATATGCTCCCTCATAAACTTTTTTTTTTTCAAAATTATAGTGTAAAACTTTGTAATTATCTTATAAAAGCTTACAAAATCTCACATACAAATTATCTTATCATCTCTCTACGATTTATTTATGTTTTTAGTTTTCAAATTATTTTTAAATTCTGTAATTGTTATTTTAATTTTTTCACTCTTACATGATATTATATATTTATGTTAGTTTAGTATAATCTCAATAATTGATATAGTTTACAGCAATAACAAAGTGGATTCATCTAATACTTCAAATTTCACATTCGGTCCAGCCACGGAAAAGCTTCAGCTCGATCGGACATCCTTACGACTTTCAAAAGATGCCCTCAATAACCTATCTCAGAATTATTCTTGTTCCTTATCATAAATTGTACCACTTTCCAGCAGTTACTTGGCCAGAGAGTAAAATACATAAATCTTTGAGTTTCGTTACTATTGAAGCTTTGTCAGTTTCTATGGACTCTTGCCTTGTTGGATATCAAGTCGATATCTTTAACTTATCGGAATAACGTCAGACCCGGCGTCGGCGAGCCCCAAAAGTTGGCTCCTCCACTCAGTCTTTATCTCTATCTTCCTTTCACTTTCTTTCTCTTCTTCCCCTTTCCTTTGCTAGATCAGACCTGTCTTAGCTCCTCCACCACCATCAAACTTCACATAACCACACGGCATGAGCTCTAGACCCACCATGGTTACTATACATATTTTAAACTTTTTTTAAAGGTTTAATTATCATTAATATTTTAAAAATTTTATAAGTTTTAAATATTATAATTTTGAACATTCTATAGAGTTTATATATCAATAAAGTTGAACCTTTCTAAAAATTTTCAATATTTATAATATTTTAAAGTTTTTAAAAGCTAACTTTGAAAGTCAATATTTATAATATTTTGATATTTTAATATTTTAAATATTATAATATTTGAAACATTTTAATTTTTAATTTTCTCAAATAACGAATCGGATTAAACTGAATAAAACTTTTCAATTTGGATGTCGATGTATCAAGCTTCCTGCTCATTCGTAGTTGGAAGCATTAGTCTTATTTATAATGATACGAATCATTGTCTAAATTTTCTAGCCGATGTGGGATGTTGTACATAGTTTTTATTTCCATATATTTTAAATTTTCCTTTTTAAAAAAAAAAATCTTAATAATATAGAAAACTATCATATTTTAATAAAATATTAATTAGTGAGTTGTCGAATCTCTATTGAATGTTTTAAATTCTATGTGGACAGTCTTAGGAGCTTATAGCTTCTACTTTTATTTGAAAAAATTATAAATATATTTTAAAGTAGTTGAAAACAGAGCAATAAATTTTTAACTTTAACTAAACATAGCTCCATAATTCTATAAATTAACTACCCAAAACAACATCGTTCATTTGATATATTGAACTCGAAATTCATTTCTCTTCTACCATAACGTAGTCTTCAATGATTTTTGTTGTCGATCTTTCTTCTTAATACCCAAAAATCTTACACAAATAACATTAATCATCTATAACATCATACACAAACACATGTTTTAAGCTCATAAGAGGTGTAAAGCATAACCAGAAATAGAAGTGCCCAAAATGGTGGTAAAAGTGATAAAAAAACGATCCTAGTAAAACCTATTAATTAACCATAATTGTAACTAATGGTTCAAAATTTACAAATAAGAAATTATGATATGCCTCCGGTTATTATTCATATTGAAAAGATGTAGGATTGATCGGATACATTTTTTGTTAATATTCGTATTTTATTGAGAAATAAGAAAATTAACAAAATAAGAATAAAAATATCAGTTTCTTATATTCCATGTTTTTTTCTTTTGAAAATTTACATTTCTCTTTTTTAGTATATTGGTTTTCTTTTTTAATACTTTTATATTGAAAATATTATAATTTTAAAAATGTTTCTTAAAATGATTTCCCGATACGTTTTTGAAATTATTTTACAGTTTCCTTAGTATTCTTTTTATTTTTGAACAAAAGTTTCGTTTGTATAAACAAACTAATTAGTTGCTTTTTCTTCACGTTAAAATGATTTTGTTTTTTGCTTGTTTGATGAACTAATCACACGTCAATTGCTTGAAATCTGTGTTTAAGAAAGTGTTAGGCACTTCCACATTAGAAAGTAGATAGCTGCTTGTGTTATAAAGAAGTGATTATTCATCACTAAAACATGACACATGTTTTAACACTTGTCATGTTTCTCTCTTTTGATTAAGTGACTCATCACTTGTTTTGTACTATAAATATGTGATGAAAGTGAGATATAGACTATATAAGAAAAGTAAAGAGATGTGTTAGTGTTCCTCACCCTCTCCCTCACCATCACGTTTCTTCTATACTTTCTTTGTGCAATTACACAATTACATAAACATAAACATATACATACACATATAATAATAATCTTCTATATTTGCGTTATTATCTACAACACGTTATCAGCACGATCGTCTCTCTGCTCCAACCGATCCAACCGTCTCTATACAAGATCACTCTTTTGAGGTAACATCTAATTTATGTCGAATTTGTTTATTTAAAATTTATTTAAATTCCTTTAAATTCAAGAATATATATATATATGAGATATTTATGGAGTAAAAAGACTATGTCTTCTCCTTGATCATAATGGTAGGCTCTGCCTCCTTGATCATATAGATCTACATTCTTGATCAGAAAGATAGGCTCTGCCTTCTCGATCATATGTTAAGATTTATATTATATAATGGAAGGCTCTGCCTCCTCAAAATCCCATGAATAAATTAATAATGGACTTATTATTCATGTAGATAATTATGTCAAATCTCGCCAGACTCGAAATCCTTGCCCTTGATGTATCTGGAAAAAATTATATGACATGGGCATCGGATGCACGAATGCATCTGAGATCGGATGGGCTTTTAAGCACCATCGATCCGTCGAAAACAACGTCAGATGAAGATAAGGCCAAGGCCATGTTGTTTTTACGCCACCACCACATCACGAAAGAAGATCCTGTAGATCTTTGGCAATCACTCAAAGATAGGTTTGATCACCAGAAATATGTGATCTTACCAAAGGCTAGACATGAGTGGTTAAATCTCCGGTTCTTGGATTACAAAAGTGTTGGTGAATTTAATTCTACTATGTTCGGAATCACCTCCAGGATGGCTTTGTGTGGCGAAGAAGTGAGCGATTATGATATGATCGAAAAAACGCTCTCAACTTTTCATCCTGGAAATGTAATCCTGCAAGAACAATACCGGACCAAAGGATACACTCGATATTCTGAGTTAATGCACGTTCTTCTGTGTGCTGAACAAAATAATCAACTCGTGATGCTGAATCATCAAACTCGTCCAACTGGATCAGCTCCACTTCCAGAAGTGAATGTTGCTTCATCAAGTTATAATAATTGGCAAGGACGAGGACGCGGACGCGGTCGAGGCCGTGGCCGTGGTCGTGGGCGTGGAGGAGGTCGTGGCCGAGGTAGAGGAAGAGGTCACTATTCTAATAGCTTCAACGCTGGCAAAGCCAACAACGATCTTCATGTAAATGATGCCAGCCGCGTTATAAAGAAAAAAGATGAGAGTAGTTGTTACAGATGCGGCATGAAAGGTCATTGGTACCAAACTTGTCGTATACCAAAGCATTTGGCGATCTATATCAAGCGTCTCAAAAGGAAAAAGAAAGAGACGTTGAGACCAATCTCATCTCAAATGAAGCTGGACCTTCCTACCATGGTCTCAATGATGAAACTCATCTAGATATCGCAGATTTCCTCGTCAATCAAGAGAGTGGAAAATCATGCGATTAAAATCTTTATGTAAAATATGCTTGTAAAACTTTTGGTGTTTAAAGTCTTTTTGTAATATATTTTAAATCTCCTAAGACTTTGTTATATATTAATGCATATTTTATGAATATTTTATCCCCAGAAAATGTCAACTTTTGAGCTTGAGGATGAAGAAATGTGTCTAGCAGATAGTGCTACTACGCACTCAATATTTAGAGATAAAAATATTTCTCCTCTCTCAAAATGAATGACTCCGCTAAAGGCGTGAGCACTATATCTGGAAATGCAAAGATTATAATGGGCTTTGGCGAAGCCAATTTTTCAATGCCAAGGGGAAAAATTTGAAATAAAAGATGCATTATATTCCCTAAGTCTCAACGAAACTTGATAAGTTTCAGAGATATCCGAAGAAATGGATATCATATAGAGACTATGAATAAGAATGGCATTGAATATCTTTGCATCAAATCCGAGAAAAACATATATTAGAAGAGTTACCAATGTTATCCTCTGGATTATATTGCACAAAAATAAATGTATTCGCATCGTATGTTACAGTAAACTCAAAGTTTACTAATACGTTTAAGATTTGGCATGAGAGACTTGGACATCCTGGTTCAATCATGATGCGAAAAATTGTGCAAAATTCTAATGGCCACCCGTTAAAAAACCAGAAAATTTATTGTTCTGGTGAGTTTTCATGTGATGCATGTTCTCAAGGAAAACTCATAATTAGGCCATCGCCAACCAAAGTCGGGAATGAATTGCCAATATTCTTAGAGAGAATACATGGTGATATATGTGGACCTATCCACCCTTCATGCGGGCCATTTCGTTATTTTATTGTAATGATTGACGCATCTAGTAGATGGTCATATGTGTGTCTTTTGACAACACGAAATAAGGCTTTCGTAAAATTCATTTCCCAAATAATCAGGTTAAAAGCACAATTTTACTGATTATGCCATAAAGAAAGTAAGGCTTGATAACGCTGGTGAATTCACTTCACAAGCTTTTAATGAATATTGTATGTCAATGGGAATTGATGTTGAACATCCGGTCCCTCATGTTCATAAACAAAATGGCATGGCTGAATCTTTGATTAAACGGTTACAACTCATTGCTAAACCGTTGATATTAAGAACAAAACTCCCAATTTCTATATGGGGTCATGCTATATTGCATGCTGCAGCGTTAGTCCAAATACGACCAAGTGCATACAATACATATTCCCCTTTACAATTAACGTCTGGTCAAGAACCAAACATTTCTCATCTCCGTGTTTTTGGATGTGCGGTTTATGTTCCTATAGCCCCACCGCAAAGAACAAAAATGGGGCCACAAAGGAGATTGGGAATATATGTCGGTTATGCATCACCGAGTATCATAAATTATCTTGAACCACAAACTGGTGATATGTTTACAGCACGTTTTGCTGATTGCCATTTTAATGAAGATGAATTTCCAGCGTTAGGGGGAGGAACTAAACAGGTACCAAAAGAGATTACATGGAATACACCATCTTTGATCCCCCTACGAATCAACGTGAGCTGGAAGTTCAGAAAATTGTACATTTACAAAATTTGGCAAATCAATTACCAGATGCATTCACAGATACAAAAAGGGTGACAAAATCACATATTCCCGCTGCAAATGCACCATCAAGAGTTGAAATTCCTAGAGAGGAAATCAATGGGAAAAATGTTAATGAGCCTAAAGTTCAATTGAAACGGGGGAGGCCAATAGGTTCTAAAGATAAAAATCCCCGAAAGAAAAAGAAAATGGGAGACGGAAATGAAAAGGTTCAAGAGGAACCAAGTGAAGAGAAAAGTCATCAGGAAGACGATACAGAAAATTATGAGATCTCTATTAACTATGCCCAAGATGGAAAATTATGGGCTAGAGATGAAATCGATGATGATAATGGAATATTTTCTTTTTCTGTATCTAAAGAGATTGATTATGAAAATAATGATCCTGATCCAAGGTCTGTGTCAGAGTGCCAACAAAGGCCTGACTGGGAAAAATGGAAAAGTGCAATGCAAACTGAATTGTTCTCCCTTAATAAAAGAAATGTCTTCGGACCTATTGTCACTGCATCTAATGATATAAAACCTGTTGGGTGCAAGTGGGTTTCGTGAGAAAAAGAAATGAGAAAGATGAGATAACACGATATAAAGCCCGACTCGTTGCACAAGGTTTTTCTCAAAAGCCGGGAGTTGATTATGAGGAAACATATTCTCCGGTCATGGATGCAATTACATTCAGGTACTTAATGAGTCTAACAGCTTCTAATAATTTAGAAATGTACCTTATGGATGTAGTGACAGCGTATTTATATGGATCATTGGATAATGAAATACACATGAAAATTCCAGAAGGATTTAAGGTTCCTGAGACTTTAAAGGAAAAGCCTAATGAGATATATGCGGTAAAATTACAGCGATCACTTTACGGATTAAAACAATCCGGACGCATGTGGTATAATCGCTTAAGCGATTACTTATTGAAGAAAGGGTATGTAAATAATGAAATATGCCCTTGCGTCTTTATAAAGAAATCCTCATCGGGATTTGTGATCATTGCTGTATATGTTGATGATCTCAATATAATTGGAACTCAAAGGAGATTGATGATGCTAGAACTCATATGAAAGAAGAGTTCGAAATGAAAGATCTTGGAAAGACAAAATTTTGTCTCGGTCTTCAAATAGAACATCTCCAAGATGGAGTATTTGTGCATCAGTCAAATTATACGAAAAAGATTTTAAAGCGCTTTTATATGGATAAAGCGACTCCTTTGAGTACTCCAATGGTCGGTAGGTCTCTGAATGTTGATACAGATCCATTCAGACCTTGTGAAGAGAATGAAGAAATACTTGGTCCCGAAGTACCTTATATGAGTGCTATCGGTGGACTTATGTATCTTGCAAATTGTACCCGACCAGACATTGCATTTGCAACTAACTTACTTGCAAGATACAGCTCAGCTCCTACCTGCAGGCACTGGAATGGAATTAAGCACATATTCCGCTATCTTCAAGGTACGATTGACTTGGGATTGTTGTATCGTAGAAACTCTGCGTTTGGTCTAGTTGGTTTTGCAGATGCAGGATATTTATCGGATCCACATAAATCTCGATCCCAAACTGGATACGTTTTCACAATTGGAGGAACTGCAATCTCGTGGCGTTCACAAAAACAGACTTTGGTCGCCACCTCTTCGAATCACGCAGAGCTAATAGCGATTCATGAAGCATGCAGAGAATGTGTATGGCTCAGATCCTTGTCAAATCATATAAAAGATGCAAGTGGAATGGTCAGCAGTAAGGAGCCAACGACGCTATACGAAGACAATGCAGCTTGTGTCGCTCAAATCAAAGAAGGTTATATCAAGAGCGACAGAACAAAACATATTCCTCCAAGATTCTTCTCCTACATTCAAGAACTCGAGAAAAACAAGGAAGTCAATATCCAATATATCCGATCAAATGACAACGCAGCAGATCTCTTTACAAAATCGCTTCCGACTACCATGTTCAGAAAGCATATTCATAGTATCGGAATGCGTCATCTACGAGATCTTTGAAGAAAAGACCACTCATATCTTTTCCAGGGGGAGATTACGTCACTGTACTCTTTTTCCCTTGTCATGGTTTTTATCCCAATTGATTTTTCCATGATAAGGTTTTTAACGAGGCAGTACGTAATTCTCTAGTGATGAATATTCAAGGGGGAGTGTTATAAAGAAGTGATTATTCATCACTAAAACATGACACATGTTTTAACACTTGTCATGTTTCTCTCTTTTGATTAAGTGACTCATCACTTGTTTTGTACTATAAATATGTGATGAAAGTGAGATATAGACTATATAAGAAAAGTAAAGAGATGTGTTAGTGTTCCTCACCCTCTCCCTCACCATCACGTTTCTTCTATACTTTCTTTGTGCAATTACACAATTACATAAACATAAACATATACATACACATATAATAATAATCTTCTATATTTGCGTTATTATCTACAACAGCTTGAAATTTTTTTTTTTGTTTGACCTCTTTGCATTAACTTTTGGGCTTGTTTGCCATATAACCAAATTTGGTCAAAACTCACTAAAAAATGCTGTAAACACGTAACTGATGTGTGTTCCTCTATTACCAGTGCAATTAGACGATCACAATCACTATTACTTCCTCCGCTTATTTTTTTGTCCTCTTTGCAGCAAAGGGTTTCTCGAATAATACATAGACCCAAACTCTAATCAAACTCCAATCTGATTCTTTAGATGTCGGATCCAATCTCATCTCGCAATCAATAGAGCCACAGTCTACTACTCAGCAACAGCCTGATGCTTATGATCTGGTTAGAATTATTCATAACCATCTCCTCCAACTAATCACCTTTCAAACGAATTGATCAAAACCGGTGAGTTTTTTTTTCACTAAACAACAATGGTGCTTTCAGAAACTTATGAATGCCAATAAACATATACATAATATTTATAGTAAATTAAGAGGCAGCTAGGTTTCATAAAATATAGCAAGTTGACAATAATATATTACAATTTAAATAGAAATATGACAATATCATACGATATTAACCGATTTAACTGTTTAGATTTAGAAAATATACATATAAGTTGATTTTTGGTATTTTTGTAAAAATAGCCAAAATTATGTTCTCAAAATTTAACATCTAAAAAATAGAAATTTTTTAGGTTCTTTTATTTCTATTTTTATATTACCAAGAAAAATCAATATAAAAACTATTGAAATGACAAAAATGTTTAGTAAGATGTCTAATTCCTATTGGTCAATTAAAATCCTAGGTGGACGATCTTAAGTTTATTTCCATATTTTCTAAATAACTTAATATAAAAAATTTTGAAAATTTAAAAAATGTTAAATAGTGTGATGGCTAATCTCTATTGGTGGTTTTAAACCTTATGTGGACAGCATTAAAAGCTTATAGCTTCTACTTTTATTTAGTATAGATTTAAAAAATATTTATTAATGGTATTTTTTTTAAAAAAACTAACAACAATAGTTTATCTTAAATATATTTTTGAGAATTGTCTTTGTATAAAAGCGTAGAAAATTTATGACAGATTTTTCATGCTATTTGTAAGAAAAAATAATTGTGATAGAATATAGAATTATTATTTAAACTTTAAATTCAGTATCATTGTTTTGATCCCGATATTGGTGAGTAGTGTGCCTCCAATTGGATGTACCTACCATTAGGTTGTTGTTGGGTTTGGCATTGAAGGACGGCAGGGTCACTGTCATGGGTAGTGGTGACAAACTTGTCTAGTTGCAGAAGACAACGAAAGAGAGATTAGAGGGTTTAATTAGAAATGCGAACAAGTGCAGCACTACTAGATTAAGAGCAATGTAATATACTAGGTTTTCACCCGCGATACACCACATTACTAATTTATAAATTATTGTATTTTAATTTATCTAGTTTTTAAACTCTTAATTAATTAACTTTTATCTAATTAATTTATAATTTTGTTTAAAATAGTTTTTCTCCTTATTACGTTTTATACAGTTTAGAACCTAATTACATTAAATTTTTTATTAGACAGTATATAAAATTTTAAAATACTTAGTTTTGTTTTCAATAATTAAACAAAGGTATATATGCCTATATGGTATGTTAGTGTATATTTTTATGTGTATACAATTTTTTTTTTGGAATATTAAAAATGTGTTAGAGTATGTGTAATTTTTTTTAGTTCATACACTAAATAATTTATAAGTTAATTTTCCAAATTATACCTACAAATCTATAGTATATGAAATAAACTAATAGTTTTAGTGTTGCTTCTATAGTCCAAACCTGCCATGCTAGGCGGATCACGCAACATGTTCAAATATTTTTAATCCGTAAAAACTCATCATACAAAATCCCAAAGTAAAATATAGTATGTGAGGTTAAACGTCACTTTTATCAAATCAATTATTCAAGTTTTTATCAAGTAAAGAACAATACCGGGTTCCCCAGGGGTGAAGCTCTTCATTCATCTCCTTATAAAATAAGGAAATAAAATCTGTATACATTTGCAATTATGTTTTTGTCTTTTAAAACACTTAGTTTCTATAAAAAAAATGGAATATAAGTAGAGTTAATTTCTTTATTAAATAAATTATTTAATGTCAATAGCATGTCTGTAAATAAGTGTCAACTTCAGGATTTATTTTATTAATGTTTCAAAAATTGTATATATAGATATATATGTTTGTTTTTATTGACATTTAAAATTAACTTATATTCAAAAAATGGTTATTTGAATATTAAAATTACGTTGGATTGGCATAAGATCTTCTCTAGAAAATATTTTCATGTGGTCGCCATTATTGCAAATTTACTTATTCACTTTCAGAAAATATAAATTAATAGTTTAATATATTATTTTGAATATTATACAGTCTTAACATGTAAATTTAGGTTCCATAAACTTCTTTTTTTTTTCTGATGATTCTATTGTATAATCAGGTCGACATAAGATATTACTTAGGAAACATAACTAAATTGTGAAAATTTGAAAGAAAATATCATTGACATTAAGTAGAAAGAAAGAAAAATGTCTCTTGGATGTGTCCAAAAATGAAAATCAAGAAAGAATAGTAGAAAGGGACAAAAATTTATTCTCATCAAAAGTCTCATTCGCACTTTATGTAACAGACGTTATTCACTTTAAAAGATAATTTAACGTTACATTAAAAAGGAAAAAGATATATATATATATATATATATATTATACAAGATGTGAAATTGTGTATCGACCTATGTTGCATAGAAACGGAATCGGATACGCAGAAACGAAACGTTTCGGAAACGCGAAACGGGCTTTTTTCAAAAATTAAGTAATGGAAACGTATAGGAAACGTATATACATATATATATATATATAATCTATATATCTATATATATATATATATATAATAAATTCCCAAACATAAAAACCATATTAAAAAAATCTGAAACAACACAAATTCAAAACATAAATATTAAATAGTTTAATTAAAAGTAAAACTGTAAAAAAATAAACGTTCAAAAGCAATTTTTTTTACCAGCATCGCCATATATTTAGGGATTTTAACTTTAAAGCTACTAATTATATTATATTTTTTATTATTTTATGTATCATAAATTTTTATATTCAATTTATTTATTTATTAAATTTTGAAATTATAAAAAAGAGTTTCCGTCGTGTTTCCAAAATGGAAACGGAGTTTCCACCGTGTTTCCAAACATAAATTTTTAAAAATCGTGTTTCTGTGACTTGTTTCCAAGTTTCCATGAGTTTTCGTTTCCGAAACGTTTCGGAAACGGGAAACGCACTTCAAAAAGAGTTTCCATGCAACATAGGTATCGACGACAGTTTTATTAACCAAACTAGTATATATGAAAATGATATATATATATATATGGCTTGATTCTTTTATATATATATATATTATAAGAATGTAAATATTTATTTTATAATGAAAGGTTGACTTACAATTAAGCATAACTAAATACATGGTCCCATGCCAAAAAAAAAAAAAAAAAAAAAAAAAAAAAAAAAAAAAAACATAGAGGCAAACCACATTCTTGCACCAAATCATCAAATCCAAACCATTAGCATAATGATAATGTGAGAAGACAGTTTGATTCAAGATAAAAACGAATACCTAAAAATATGAAGTCAAAACAAGAATGAAAAATACGACAAAGACACAAAGCGTTTGATTGAGTAGCGACGAAGCAGTCCGTTCAATGGCTCTATTCTTCATTTGAGCGACATATTTGCCCTTTCATATTTCCAATTTCTCTTTGTTTTAATCTTGTTGGTTTATATGGTTACTTATTATGGCTTGATTTATATGTATTTTGATTTTATATGTGCATGACTCATGAGTGTGACGTATATATAGCGTTCCCAACCTATACCTAGGAGCTTATAGCCTATGACGTATATATATCGATCGATATACGAAATATATATTTCTCGTAGGTGTTAGATCGATATATATATATATATATAGTTAAATTTAGCTGTTAAATAGAGAAGATTGTAACTTGCAATAAGAATTTCGGTTCAGTAAATATCTGATTGGATTCGTCGAATGTTATGAACAACTGTAACATGCGTGAACCGAAATTTCGGTTTGGGGATTGCATCGGTCGATGCAGTTGGTGTATCGGTCGATGCAGGTCCAAGTTCCTGCGTTTTGACTTAAGTCAAACGCTGCGTTTTGGGTTAGGGAAAACCCTTAAGTCGACTTTTTGTCCCATTCGGGAGTTTTGGCCGTTTTTGAAAGAGTACGAAAGAGAGAAAGAGTTCTTGAGAGTTTCTGGTGATTTCTGGAGGATTGAGGCTGTTCCTGTGGAGATCTGTGGCTGGGATTGGTGTAGAAGCCTCCTAGAAGCGTTTTCCTTCTTTGTTTTGTTTGGATTTCTTCTGTGGCAAAGGTAAGTGCATGACCATGGCTTATCTAAGCTAGAGGAACCTGTAACTTGCTTGTTTTAGGTGGTTAGACGTGTTAGATTGATGATACGGATGTTAGGAAGCTTTCTTGTGCCTTGGATATGGTTACTTATTATGGCTTGATTTATATGTATTTTGATTTTATATGTGCATGACTCATGAGTGTGACGTATATATAGCGTTCCCCAACCTATACCTAGGAGCTTATAGCCTATGTCATTTTTCTCGTAGGTGTTAGATCGATATATATATATATATATACATATATATATAGTTAAATTTAGCAGTTAAATAGAGAAGATTGTAACTTGCAATAAGAATTTCGGTTCAGTAAATATCAGATTAGATTCGTCGAATGTTATGAACAACAAATTTTAATATGATATAATATGAATGATTTGATATGCCTTAATTAGGTTCAAATTGATTTGTAGTTAAATGTACTTTTGATTTTCCAACTTTTGATTTTTGTTTACTTTTTCTTATTTTAGTTAGTTTTAAATTTAGATTCATTTCTATAAAAAGAGTGAATCCATATATACTTATTAAAATATACATCATATTTTAATACTTCATTATTTCCTCAATATATAATGAGACATATTTTATTTAGAAAATATTAAAGTTCTGTTGAAAAGAAATGTAGATAGTAGTTTTCTAGTAAAAAGCTCCATTTGAGAGAAAAGTCGCGCGCGTAATGCTCACTCGCGGCGATTTTTTCTCTCCCAAAAAAACTTTTCTTCTGATCACAACCACTTGCACCGACGATGGGTCCTCCGTCAATTCCGGTGACGATGAGGACCCTACGGCTCATGGCGCTTCATCCGTGACCCCGCATCATCTCGGCGACACTATGGAAACAAGATCAAGGGGGCAGTGGAAGGGAGAAGCTTCTGCGCGATCTTACCGGTAAGAGCTCTATCGGCGGAATCGCGACGCAGAGTGGAAGAAAGAGATTCACGGCAAGGAACGGCGGAGGAAGACAGTTAGATCTGGGGTCGTAGATTCTGAAGGTTTCGCCGGATCGGTCTCGATAGGGGAGGTAGACTCCAATCCGGCGAGGCTAAGCCACCGTCGAAGGTCTCTTATCTACTCCCTACTGTCTTCTCCTTTACGACCGAGCCAGAACTCTCCTCGACGACAACGAGCTCGATTCTCTTCCTCCTCCTCAACGCGGCTCTACGGTGGCGGGATGGACAACGGATCTTGGATCACCATCTCCGTTCGACTACCGTCGTCCAGGCTTACCGGAGGTCATGATCCGGTAAGCATCCGCAACTTTGTTGGACGGCGGCTACAAACGTGTTCTACGTTTGTAGATTATGGTTTTCAGTTTCGGTTTGGTTCGATTTGTAAACCCAGTCGGTTCTGTATTTTCATTGGTTTAGTTCAATTTGCTGTAACGGGTCGGGCCCTTAGGGGATTTTGTATGGGCTTATATCCGGAAATAGTCCATTGGGCATATATTTTTAATAGAATACCCTTTAACAAAAAAAAAAAAAAAAAAAGAAATGTAGATAGTACTATCCAAATCATATCTTCATATATACCATTTATATAATCAAATTTACATGATTAAATCTTATTTTTTATAATACGTGTATGATTTAACCTTTTTAGAGTGTAAATGGTTGCAGCGGTCGGAACATGTATTATACTGTTTTTTATTTACCATTCAACGTACTTCTGTAACGCCGGTGTCCCAGAAAATAATATAATATTAGAATTTATATTAGAATTTATATTAGAAATTTAGTGGAATCGGTTTAGTATTGATTTAGATAAATTCTGATTTAATTTGATTAAACCTAGGAACCCTAAATTTCTCTATAACTCACGCTTCTCTACTCTTTTGGGGTTGTGGTCGTTTTTGTAGATAGAAGAAAAGAGAACTTGTTTGTGGAGAAGAGGTGTGAAGAAGGGGAGGTTAGGTTTTGGTGTGTTAGGCAAAGGAGCAGAATCGTTAGGGTTTGGGAAGAAACGGTTTCGACATATCAAATCGTACTCGAAGGTAACAAAATTAGGTAGAGCTATTCCCAAGCCTTTCATCGTCATTCTCCTTTTTATAAAAGTGAATTTGAGTTAATATTCTATGATATATTGGCAGTTTCGTGGGACACGTTTTCTCAGACGCGAGTTGGGACCATCGGGGATTGTAACTGAGATCGCTGTCTCGTCTGGTTTCTGATCGGCACGAGATTTTTTGGGAAGCTTCGTGACGTCTAGGAGTAGCTTTACCAAAGAGGGATTTGATAGTTAACGGTTGGTTTTTATTTCAGGAATGTTTTTGGTTGTGTTACTTGTTGTAGGACGTTTCTAGACTGTTTCATACGCTAGGAGAGTCTTTCCTGGTTGTACTTGTTGTTAGAATCAGCATGATAAGATGAGTGCGTGACCATGAGCTTATCTGAGTGATTGGGTTGTATGACTTGTTTTATGTGATGATGTTTAGGTGTGGTGAATGTGTCATTGGGTGTTCTATTTAGTGGCTGGTTTGTTATATTTTATTTGTGGTTGTACTCTTGATTTGCTTGTGTGTATAGCTCGTAGATGGGAGGATCGCCTCACTGGGTATTTATGGTAATAATCACGCATCTCATTGTGTTTGTGGTGCAATTAATGAATGTGTAGCGTGGAATCATGGCGATGAGGAGGAGGATGATCTAGGGTCTCGGTTGTTGTGTTATTTTTACGTTATTTTGTTGTTGGAACCTTGTTAGAAGTATGCTAGGTAGCTGGTTGAAACAACCCGAACCAATTTTTTTTAATAAATACAATACATATATATATATATATATATATAATTAAGAATCTCGTACTACTTAATTAAACCAACAACCCACACATTACTAACCAACCAAAATACCAATAATAAACCAACATTCAATAACATGCACAGCGGAAACATATAACATTAATCATCTCAAATATATAACATCCATACAATAATATTCCTAAACCACTCTATCCAACAACCTAGCAGAACTCTATCCATGGTTCCAACATCAATAACATAACCAACAACACAGAAACGAGACCCTAGATCATCCTCCTCCTCATCGCCATGCTTCTACGTCACATACCTGCATACCACAAACAACAATTGAGATGCGTAAGTATTATCACAAATACTTAGTGAGGCAATCCTCCCATCTATTGGGCTATACACACAAGCAACTGAGATTCAAATGTTAAATAATCAACAAATAATCACAACAAACCAAGAAATCACGCAACAGACAAGCTGGTGTCGACCGATTGTGGTTCTCATCCAAAGACCATGAAAACCTCAAATCACGCAACAGATTGTCGAATCTCCATCCCAATCCATTTCCAATCCATCCAAAACTCATCCAAAGACCACAAAAACCTCAAATCAATCAAAAAAAAAATCAAGAAAACACCAAGAACAACACCAAACAAGCAAAACATAAGAGATCTCAGGCTTAGATCAGCCATGGTCATGCACTCACCTCTTTGCAGGAATTTTCTGACCAACAATGACGAATCCCACACTCCCAGCAAGCTTCTAACACCTTCCTAGCTTCAGATCTCTCAGGAACAGCCAAGGAATCTCACCAATCCTTCCAAAATCTCAAGAACAATGTTTTCTCTCTTTTCTCTAAAAAACAGAAACGGCGACAAACACAACTTCCAAAACCCTTCTGGTTGACAAAACACTTAAGTATCTCGGTTCAATGGTTTTCCTTAAACTAAACGGTCCAAATCGATAATTAAATAGAACTGGTTGAACCAGAAAATATTTTTGGTTCGCGGATGTTACAATTCTCCCCGACCAACATGGATTCGTCCTCGAATCCAACAGCACCGTCCATCCGCCAAGGACCTCCGTGCAACCGTCACCATGGCCCGCACATCCTCTGATCGAACTAAAAATCCTCCACAAAGGTTCTCCGTACCACTGTCGAAACAGCCTGCACATCTCTGTGACCCAACGGTCCATAACACCCTGACCCCTACTGGTCCACCCAATCCTGACCCCCACCAGCCAACAAAATCCTGACCCCACCGGTCCACAAGTCCTGATCCCACTGGTCAACACCAAACCTGACCCCACCAGTCAAAACAAGTCCTGACTCCACTGGTCATCACTAAACCTGACCCCACCTGATGCGACCTGACTAAACGGACCGGACACACACACGGACACGGATGCGAACACAGACACGCATGCGGACACGTTCGAGGCCAGTTCAAGACAAGGGACCAGGAAAGATGCCCAAGTGCCACGGATCGTTCCTGGAGCCACAACAAGAATCAAGAGTGCTAAGAGAAACCTCCGGATCAAGTGCAACCTTTTCACCGAATGGTTCCTCCAAGACCATGGTCCAGCCGGTCAAGGATCACGAACGAACAACCCGTCCCAAAAATCCGAGGTTGTTCAGACAGTTTTCACAATTACTCAAGGGTGAACACATTAAGACGTTACGAGGCATGGTAATCTTTTTCCTAACTCGGGTTTGTCCCAATGGGTTTACCGAGAAGGTTTTAATGAGACCGTGAACTCTAACGCATTGTCCATCCAAGTGACGTGGCAATCCTATCCTTCTTCTCTTTACTTTTGTTTGAACATTTTCGGATTGTTGGATTTCTTTTTATTCTTTGTCTTTTCCTCTTTAACTGGCCATTTGTAAAGCTGGTGTTTGGCCATGTTTGTTTTAGGGTTAACTGTTCCCTTGTTTAGCTTGCCGATTTAAGGACCTTGAAACTAAATGCAAAAGATAGCCTTTCTTGAATACAATATTGAAAGTTGTTTTTCTCTCTTTCTTCTCTCATGAAAACGAAAACTCTTAACAGTCTTTGAACCGGGTTCAAATCGTTTAATTCTGGACGTATCACGAGTCCACGTATAACTCGTGTGTCGCTACATCGATCCACTGTCCATCCCTTGAGATCAGTTCGGGTCGAGTTACTTACCGTGCCGATCTTCCGTTCCATCGCTACCAGAACTTGCCGAGTCGAGTTACTTATTAGCAAGTTTCTCCGTCCTATCGTCTCTCGCAAGATCGTTGTTCGTCCGAGGACCATTCCTCGTTCCGCAACCGGAAGCTCGTGTTCGACCGTTCTACCATACCGCTAGTTTGACCGTCCGTTCATTTGCGACCGTCCATCCGTTCGTCTGCGGTAATGATCATCTGACCGTCTGCATAACACTCGTCCGCCCGTGCGATCGCTACTCAGGATCGCGTCATTTTGGTATCAGAGCCTAAAGGTTCCTACAAGGTTGTATCCTACCTTACCTTTCTTTTCTTGCATGTTTTGTCATCATCTTGTTCTCCTTGTGCTCTAGGTTGTTAGATCTCTTTTATTCTTGTTTGTTCTCGTTGTTCTTGTTGTTCTTCGTTCGTTAGTTAGATCTTTCTTGGGTTGTGTTGCTTTTGTTTAAGTTGTTTCTAGGGTATAGATCGTTAAAAGTTCTTTGTTTTAGCTTGTTTACTTTGTTTGTGGTGGTCCTTAGACGCGTGTCAGTTTTAGGTTAGTCGTTTAGCGTCAAAGGTTGGTCTTTTGTCTGTTTGTGGGTTGCTTTTGCTTTTGTTCAATCATTGAATATCCGTTTGGAATATTCGATGCACTAAAGAAAACCACGTTTTGCTGAGGAAAGGTGTGCACGAGTGGTCCGACTGATGAAACACACGTGCCGAGGGTCAAATAGCAACCGTGGACCGAGAACCGGATGCACCGCACTCATCGATCTCCGTTTCCGACCGATCGCCCTTGCCGTCCGTACACTGACAACCGGCCGTACGACCACAATTTGCAGTGACCGACTACCGTTGGTATCATTTTTCTAGACATCCCAACTGGAGAAAGCCGTCCGTACTACCGGCCACCTCCATCCACACAATTGCTGACCGCGCGAACACTGACCGAGCAATGGCAGAACATCCGCCTCCTGAAGATCCACAGCAACCACCGGGGATCAGAGCTGTACTGACCGATATCCAATCCCAGATCACCCAGCTAGGTGAACGCTTACAATGAATGGAGCTTCGAAGACCCCCGCCATAACTGGCCGTTGAACCGCGGACATGATATTGGAGATACGACCGTCCCGTCCCGTCCATAACCGGCCGATGAACCGCGGACATGACATGGGAGATACGACCGAGGAAGAAAATGACTTTCTCGACGCTAGAGCCGGCATGAACCGGAACCATGAAGGACGAGCCCGACCACAGTTCCTACCTTTGGTGGCAAGGTCAATCCAAAAGCATATCTTGACTAGGAAGACCGCATGGACCACGTTTTCTCTTGTTACCAGTACACGGACCAGAGGCAAGTTACCTATGCTGCAGCCCAACTTACGGATCATGCCCTTACCTGGTGGGAATGAGACGTAGCTGATCGAAGGAGAAACCATGAACGGCCTATTCCTACTTGGAACGCCATGAAAACTATTATGCGACGCCGATACGTTCTACCTCATTACAGTCTGGAGTTGCAACGCCGGTTCAGGAGACTTACTCAAAGTAACAAGAGTGTGGAGGAGTATTACGAGGAGTTCGAACACTTGCGAAACCGACTCCAAATCGACAAAACCGAGGAAGCTCTTATGGCTCAGTTCCTTGACAGTTTGCAAGATTGGATCGTGCAAAAGGTTGAGAGACTCTCTTATGATGGGTTCGAAGAGTTGTTACACTTGGCCATCCAAGTAGAACAACAAATCAAGAGGAAGGCCGCAAGCCTTAGTCGCACACGAAATCAGGGACTTCCAAGTTGTTCACCAAACGCATCACCCTCTAATGCCAATTGAGACAAGTCCAAGTCAGCCCGGATTGACACTCGATTCAAATCGAAGGAACCGGCCAAGGATGTGCGTACTGATCCGCGACCAGTTCCTAACTAAGCCAGGAGCCGGAACATTGTTTACTTCAAGTGTCAAGGGAGAGGACACTATTCGCGGGACTGCCCAAATCCAAGAGCCATGATCATTACCCCAGCTGGTGATATAGAGTCACAAGGCGAAGAAGAAGGGGAACCGGACGATCATGCGGAATTGGTTGAGCTAGAGGAAGCCATTGCCGAACCAGATGTCAGAGAGCTGCTCATGATCAGGCGGTTGCTTAGCACCAGTCACGCCTTGAACGATACGAACCAAAGGGACAACATTTTCCACACGCGATGCACTGTAAGTGGGAAAGTTTGTGACTTGATCATTGATGGGGGTTCATACACTAATGTTGCAAACTCTTATATGGTCAAGAAATTATCCCTCCTAACCACAAACCACCCCAAACCTTATAAGCTTAAGTGGTTAAATGACAAGGCCGTGATCCAAGTATCACAACAGGTCACGGTCCCTTTTAGTATTAGCCCATATAAAGACCAAGTCTTATGTGATGTCGTCCCTATGCAAGCTAGCCACCTCCTTTTGGGTCGCCCATGGCAGTTTGATAAGCGGACATCTCATTGTGGCCATAATAACCAGTATACGTTCGTCCATGATAGTAAACGCATTTTCATAAAACCATTATCACCAACTCAAGTGAGTGAAATGCAATCTAAACTGGATAAGGATCCGGACTCTAAAATGAATTTCTTGATAAGTGCCAATGATGCTAGGAGATCACTTAGTGACTCCACTTGTCAAGTGTTATTGATGGTGTTCAAAGATGTTTTGACCCTAGGAAACGATGGAGATCACGTACCGGGTGAAATCAAGGCTCTTCTAAGGACATTCCAGGATGTATTTCCCGATTAACTACCACATGGCCTTCCACCAGTACGCGGCATCAAACACCAAATTGACCTCATACCCAGAGCCCAATTGCCAAACAGACCATCGTACCGAGTCAACCCTACCGAGGCCAAGGAGTTAGAACGACAAGTGGGCGACCTGATGAGACAAGGATACGTCCGGGAGAGTCTCAGCCCATGCGCAGTGCCTGACTTGCTGGTTCCAAAGAAAGACGGTACATGGAGGATGTGCGTAGATTGTCGAGCCGTGAACAACATTATGTCAAGTACCGGCACCCGATTCCACGCCTCGACGATATGCTTGATAAGTTGAGCGGTTCTACCATCTTCTCCAAGATAGACCTTAAAAGTGGTTATCATCAAGTGAGGATGAAAGAGGGAGATGAGTGGAAGACCACCTTCAAAACCAAGCAAGGTAATTCCATTCGGTCTATCCAATGCCCCTTTTACCTTTATGCGACTCATGAATCATGTCTATGTGCTTACATCAACAAATTTGTGGTATTTTTTTTAGGGTAAAGAACGTAGGAGATCGAGAAACATCCCAAGGGCTATGGAGAAAGATGCATGAGGAACTGAGAAGGCAGGGGCAAGGGCTTTGATATAGAGGGAAAGGTCGAAGAATCTATATGCTACCTTACTTTCAGGATGGCTGTACGTCTATTTAAATGATATCCTTGTGTATAGTCAAAGCCTAGAAGACCACCTTATTCACCTTGAACATGTCTTGAAAACGCTTAGGGAAGAGAAACTTTATGCTAACCTTAAGAAGTGTGTGTTTGGAGCTGTTGAACTTGTCTTTTTAGGATTTGTGGTGAGTTCTCAAGGACTTAAGGTGGACCATGAGAAGATCAAGGCTATTGAGGAGTGTCCAACCCTGACCAATGTCAGCCAAGTTTGGAGTTTTCACGGGTTAGCCAGTTTTTATTGGTGGTTCGTGAAGGACTTCAGAATGATAGCCGCACCTCTCACGGTCGTGACCAAGAAGAATGAGGAGTTCAAATGGGGGGCCGGCACAAGAAGCATCCTTTCAAGAGCTCAAGAATCGTCTGACCCAAGCACCACTTTTGGTCCTGCCTGATTTCAACAAGACTTTCGAAGTGGAGTGTGATGCCACTGGTGTAGGCATGGGAGCCGTTCTAACGCAAGGTGGCCGTCCAGTGGCCTACTTCAACGAGAAACTGTATGGACCAAGCCTCAACTTTTCCACCTATGATAAGGAAATTTACTCCTTGGTTCGAGCCATGGAGACCTGGCAACACTATCTATTGGCCCGAGAATTTGTGATTCACACCGACCATGAGACGTTGAAGCATCTTCGCGGACAGACCAATCTTAAGAGACGTCACGCCAAGTGGTTGGAGTTCATCGAGTTTTTCCCATACGTAATCAAATACAAGAAGGGGAAAGACAACATGGTGGCCGATGCACTCTCAAGACGATACTCCCTCATCACCACCATGGAGGCAAGAGTGTTAGGTTTCTGATGGATCAAAGAAGCCTATGCCACTGATCCCGAGTTTGTGGAGTGCTATCGAGAACACGGGAAGGGGATCTACCAACGGTTCTTTGTTCATGAAGGGTTTCTTTTCAAAGATAGACGCTTGTGTATACCGACAGGATCGATCCGCGAACTATTACTGCATGAAGCCCACGGAGGACGATTATTTGGACACTTTAGAGTGGCGAAGACCTTGGAGGTTCCAAAGACACATTTCTATTGGCCAACGATGAATAGTATGGTGGAATGGTTTTGTGGTCGATGTGTCATTTGTTGCGCAGCCAAGTGCACTACACAGCCCTACGGTCTCTACAAACCGCTACCAATACCGGAAAGTCCTTGTGTGGATCTATCGATGGACTTCATTCTGGGCTTACCAGTCAAAGACAAGAAGGACTCCATCTTCGTTGTGGTCGATCGATTTTTGAAAATGGCCTATTTTATTACATGCAACAAGGTTAATGATGCCATAGCCGTCGCTAATCTTTTCTTCCGGGAAGTGGTGCGTCTACACGGACTGCCGCGGAGCATTGTATTCAATCGAGACCCGCATTTACTCGGACATTTTTGGCGGACCCTTTGGAGAAAACTAGCAACCAGGCTACTTTATTCAATGGCTTGTCACCCCCTACTGACGGCCAAACCAAAGTGGTGAATCAAACGCTTGGAGCACTTCTCCGCACAACCATTGCTAGCAATACGGGAACATGGCTGGAATTGCTACCACTCATCGAGTTCGCGTACAACCAATATATGCATTCAGCCACCAAGAAATCGCCGTTCGAAGTTTCTTATGGATTCAAGCCCTTGATGCCTCTACATTTGCTACCTCTACCACCGGGTGAAACCGAGTGTCAAGATGGCGTCACCAAAGCTGAGCTTGTCAAGAAGTTACACGCCAAGGGTAGAGCCAACTTGGAGAGGCGAATCGAACAATACACCCGCAAGGCCAACCACGGACACAAGGCGATGATTTTCAAACCAGGCGATTGGGTGTAGCTCCATCTTAGGTCAGACTGTTTCCCGCAACAAAGAAAGACAAGCTGAGCTCGCGTGGGGATGGACTTTTTCGAGTCACCGAACGGATCAACGACAACGTCTACCGACTTAAGCTCCCAGGTGAGTACCTTACACCTACCTCCTTTAATGTTGCTGATTTGGCCCCGTTTGATGTAGGTGAGGACGATGTTGTTTTGAAGACAAAACTTTCACAAGGGGGAGGGGATGATGCGACCTGGCCAAACAAACCGGAAACACACATGGACACGGACGCGGACACGGACGCACATGCGGACACGTTCCAGGCCAGTTCGAGACAAGGGACCAGGAAAGCTGCCCAAGTGCCACGGATCGTTCCAAGAGCCACAACAAGAAGCAAGAGTGCTAAGAGGAACCTACGGATCAAGTGCAACCTTTTCACCGAATGGTTCCTCCAAGACCATGGTCCAGCGGGTCAAGGATCACGACCGAACAACCCGTCCCAACAATCCGAGGTTGTTCGGACAGTCTTCACCATTACCCAAGGGTGAAGACATTAAGACGTTACGAGGCATGGTGCTCTTTTTACCGAGAAGGTACTAATGAGGCCGTGAACTCTAACACATAAATTATATACAGAACCATAGGTATTTCATTGGTTCTCCCTCCCTGAACGGAGCTGTTGCTAAAGCATAACTAATATCTTAGCTGTTTGGAACGTGTTCACCCCCTCTTCCTTACCATAGGAAGTATTTGTGACCCGTCCAAGTGACGTGGTAGTCCTATCCTTCCTCTTTACTTTTGTTTCAACATTTTTGGACCGTTGATTTTATTTTTAGTCTTTGTCTTTTCCTCTTTAACTTTATGGCCATGTGTAAGGTTGGCATTTGGCCACGTTTGTTTTAGGGTTAAGTGTTCCCTTGTTTAGCTTGCCTATTTAAGGACCTTGAAACTCAATGTAAAAGATAGCCTACCTTGAATAAAATATCGAAATCTTGCCTATTTAAGGACCTTGAACCTCAATGTAAAAGATAGCCTACGTTTAAATCTTGCCGTATCACGAGTCCACTCATAGCTCGTGTGTCACTACATCCATCCACCGTCCATCCCTTGAGATCAGTTTGGGTCATCCGTCCGTGCGACCGCTACTCAGGGTCGCATCACCACCCGTCAAGACAAAACCCCGGGATTGAACCACCATCAACCATGTCAACCCCATTTGGTCTCTATTAAATACCCCACACGTCCTAAACATTATTTGCTCCAACCTCACAGACTCTCTGATCAAAACCTTTAAGCCATACTGATCTCTCTTACAAAGCACCATCCTCGAGCCATACCATCTCACTCTTTGGTCGTCACCCTCAAGATCTCGGTACCCGGAGAACCACCATCTCCCAGGAGAACCACCATCTCCTCTGCCGCTCTCAGGGCCCACCACCCCTCAAGCTATCGGTACAGAAGGGAACCACCATCCCCTCATGAGAATCACCATCTCCTTATGAGTTGTTCGGAACCCACCATTCCTAGAGCAAACAAGTCCTGGCATCTCTAAGCACTTCCCAATACTCTCGTGGTCCACGTATGACAACACAATGTCATACTAACCTTCATATACTTCTTTCCAAATACTCCCATGACCACTACCTGGTCACACTAGAACACCCTACCCTCAAGGTAGTTTCTGTACACCTTCCAAAAATAGCAAAGTACCAACTCCCATAAGAACTTTCCATTTTTTAAAAACTTCCCTTTATGGAAACTTTCCATTTATAGAAACCTTATATTTATGAAAACTTTCTATTTATAGAATTCTCGAGCTATTTCTTTTCCCATGACACACGAGTCAAAAATTCCATAAAAGAAACTCATCTTAATAAAACCTCAAAGTGGAACAATCGTTCGTGGTATCCAAAATAATGAAAAACAAAACAGCCAACAAGTTCTCGATCCGCTACTTTGTCCTGACGTTGCCATAGTCGTGTAAACTCATGGTGCTCCTCCTGTCTGTGCTCCCGGCTGTACCTCTGGTTGAGCTACCACCACCGTCAATGGCTGTAACTTAGGACAAAGAGGCTTTACATGCCCCACTTTCCCACAGTGAAAACACACTCGAAGATCCCCCTGTGGCCCATCTCTCCTAGGACAGTTTGACAGCTTATTATCCTTGTTCCCACATCTGAAGCATCCTCCACCACCCTGACTCACCCCTGAAGTACCCTCCAAATTCCTCTTTTAACCTTACTTAGTTTGAGTCTCACTCGCCTGAACCACTGGACTGACCTCCACTACCTGTGACCCGAAGTCATCCTCTATCCCGGCTGTAGTCTCCACCAGCTCCGCTCTCGTAGCATAGCTCCTCACCCTGCACCCAGTCCTAAGGTCATCCTATAAAGCTCCGCACCTGAGCCGACTCTGGCTCCAAAGCCCGTCCTCCATACACCATAAGCCGACTAAACTCCGCATCCAGCTTGCGCACCGTACGGTTACCCTGAGTCAACCCCAAGAACCGTGCCACCATGCGATCAAGTACCTCCTGTGGAAAATACTTAGCGTTGAACTCTCCCATGAAGTCCTTCCAAGTTATATCCCGCTACACCCTCCGTGCTGACACCGACCTCCACCACACACGTGCATCTCCTGACAGATAATGTACTGCCAAGTCTACCCGATACTGGTCGGGACACCGGATCGACTAGAAAATATCCTCAATCTGCTCCCTCCACTCATTTGCTACACTCGGATCCGTGCCTCCCGAGAAAGATCCTGCTCCCACACGCTGTAGCTGCACCAGCATCTGCACATACTGAGCGTCCACTACCTCGACCCCCAGCTGCACACCTGCCTGCACACCCGCCACAGGCTGCACCACTGGAACCTGCCCACCAACCACTGGCGGCACCACTGGAACCTGCCCACCAACCACCGGCGGCATTGCTGCTGGAGCACCCTCCGCTGCAAGCCCATCAGGACATCCTCCCTACCTGGAGCACCCTCCGCTGCAACCTCCACTCCCGGGGCAATACCGGTACCGACACTGAGCCACCAGCCATGTCGATACCCACACCAGCCTGGCCTCCAAGCACACTAGGATGAACCTGCGACTTTGCCACCTCCTCATTGGCTATGCTCTGGGTCTCACTCTCATTGGCCTCGGGAACTTGTCCCCGTCCACGACCAGGCCCACGAACACGACCACGACCACACCCACGACCAGCAGCACCCTCACCTCTAACCATCTGTATCACCAGGAACAGAAGGCTAAGCAACAAAACTACTCATAACTACACAAAGAACATAACTCACCGTGGAATCTTATTGAAGGCTCGAAGAGGATGATACTAGGACTCCATGCCACATGCAAATTGACTAACTACTCATAATACATTCCACCACACAACATCATGCATCAATCAACAGGAAATATAATTCCACCAAATAAATTTCTAAACCGCTCTAAACCATTCACTTAACCATCCTAGAACCGTAATTGCTCTGATACCAAAATAAAAAAAAACCCAACCCGTTCTTTTTTTTATAAATACAATATATATAATTAACCCTGTACTACTTAATTAAACCAACAACCCACATATTACTAACCAACCAAAATACCAATAATAAACCAACATCCAATAACATGCACAGCGGAAACATATAACATTAATCATCTCAAATATATAACATCCATACAATAATACTCCTAACCACTCTATCCAACAACCTAGCAGAACTCTATCCATGGTTCCAACATTAATAACATAACCAAAAACACACAAACAAGACCCTAGATCATCCTACTCCTCATCGCCATATTTCAACGTCACATACCTGCACACCACAAACAACAATTGAGATGCGTAAGTATTATCACAAATACTTAATGAGGCAATCCTCCCATCTACTGGGCTATACACACAACCAATTGAGATTCAAATGTTAAACAATCAACAAATAATCACAACAAACCAGGAAAATCACAAAACAGACAAGCTGGTGTCGACTGACACCTCAGCTGGTTCCGATCGACACCGACTCTGCAGACGCGTTCTGCTCGAAGTCGATCGTCGAATCTCCATCCCAATCCATCTCCAACCCATCCAAAACTCGTCCAAAGACCACAAAAACCTCAAATCAATCAAAAAAAAAGCAAGAAAACACCAAGAACAACAACAAACAAGCAAAACATAAGAGATCTCAGGCTTAGATCAGCCATGGTCATGCACTCACCTCTTTGCATGAATTTTCTGACCAACAATGACGAATACCACACTCCCTGCAAGGTTCTAACAGCTTCCCAGCTTTAGATCTCTGAGGAACAGCCACGAAATCTCACCAATCCTCCCAAAATCTCAAGAACAAAGTTTTCTCTCTTTTCTCTCAAAAACAAGAAAAACAGCGACAAACACAACTTCCAAAACCCTTATGGTCGACAAAACACTTAAGTATCTCGGTTCAATGGTTTTCTTTAAACAAAACCGGTCCAAATCAATAATTAAATCGAACTGGCCGAGCCAGAAAATATTGGTGTCGACTAAGACCAACAACGATTCACAATATCATGCATCAAGCAACAGGAAAATATTTCACAATTAAATTCCTAAAAACCACTTTAATACCAATCCCCTTAACCAACATAGAACCGTAAGGGCTCTGATATCAAACTGAAACAATTCAACCTGTTTTTTTTAATAATACTAATAATATAATTAAATACCCCATAATATTTAGTTACAAGCCAACCGATAAACCAATAACATGCACAACAGAATACACATAAAAATAATCACCAATACAATATCCTTCCTAACCATTCTAACCACTAACCTAACATGTTTCTACACAAGGTTTCAACATTAATAAACATAACCAAGACCAACAACACATAACCGAGACCATAGATCATCCTCCTCCTCAACGCCATGATTCCACTCTACACATGCATTACCTGCACAACAAACACAATGAGATGCGTGAGTATTACCAGAAATACCAACTGAGTCTATTCTCCCATTACGAGATATACACACAAGCAAATCAAGAGTATAACCACATATTAAAAAACATAACAAACCTGCCACTAAATAGAACATCCAATAACACATTCACCACACCTACAAATCATCACACAAAAACGTTATACAACCTAATCGCTCAGATAAGCTCATGGTCACGCACTCAGCTTTATAAAGTGAATCACAAAAATAACTACAACCAGAATAGAGGCTATCCTACAACAAGTCACATAACCAAAAGAAACCTTGAAGCAAACTGGACATAAAATCTTAAAAGAATCGTCTCAAAAACGAAACACTAAAATAAAACCGTTAATTATGGAATCCCTCCGGTGAAAAGCTAAGTAAAGACGTCACAAAGCTTCTCACAAAATCTCGTGCCGATCAGAAACCATACGAGACCACGATCTCAGCTAAAATCCTCGATGATCTCAACTCACGTATGAGAAAACGTGTCTAACAAAACTGCCAATAACTCATCGAATTCAAATCCAAATGCACTTCCGTAAGAATGAGAATGACGATGAAAGGCTTGGGAATAATTCTACCAAATTTCGTTACATTTGACAACGATTTGATATGTCAAAACTGTTTCCTCCCAAACCCTAACGATTCTGCTCCTTAACACACAACTTTGTTGATTTCTTTCTCCTTATCACCAAATAACTAAGATTTCTCTCTCTTTCTCTCCCTCTATCTGATCAGAACAATGTCGACAACCACACACAAAAAGAGAGGAGAAAAGGCGTCACTTGATAAATAATAGGTTTTTAATTAAACCGAGATTAAACCTAAACCAGAATTAATTAAACCATCCTTTGATTTAATTAATAAATCAACCAGCTTAGTAAACCAACCAGAAATTAAACCGACTCCACTCCAATTCTCGATATAAAATTTAGTATTTCATATTTTTCAGACACGGGCGTTACAATTCTCCCCCTTTAACAAAAGATTCGTCCTCGAATCTGAACATACCGCCACTCATCCGCAAAACACCTCCAACAACCGCCACAACGGGTTGCACCACCTAACCATCCGGTCTACCGCAACCAGGACACCACCGACCCAAACTACCCTGACCTCACTGGTCAACACAATTCAGACCCCACCGATCAGCCCAAACCCGACTCTCCCAATCACCACAATTCCACAACTCTCCCCCCTCCCCCGACCAGCATAAACCTAACCCTTCTGGTCAACACACAGAAACCGACGAGATTGAACCCCCATATCCGCAACCGGTCACAATAGGAAATCTGAGATTGATCCCCCATCAATCCCCCAAATCCTCATCTAGTCACACTGCTTATCCCCACGTTCTTGACACTTTCCCCCAACTCATCTGCTCCTAGGTCTCAAATTTCAAGCTATACCGATCATACTCTCATACCCTCCGTCTTCGAGTCATACCATCTCACCCTCAGCTCATCACCCTCGGAATCTTGGTACCAGGAGAACCCCTATCTCCTCTGCCACCCTGAGGACCGCAGTCCCTCCAGAAATCGGTATCTAGGAACCCCCCGTCCCCTTAGGAGAACCCCCATCTCTTCATGAGTTGATCAGGACCTCCCGCCCTTACAGCAAATGGTCATAACATCTATAAGCATTTTCTTAACTAGGACCACCCCTGTGATTCGTGTAGAAAACCGCAATGTCCTACCAACCCCCATATTCTCCCCAGAATATCACCTTCACCTTGGCCATTCCTAGGCTACACTCTAAAACATCCCAACCACTTTGAATGTTCACACACACTCTTTTCAGAGATAGACAAGTTCTAAATTTCCATAAAAATTTCTATTTTTAAAAACTTTCTATTCATCGAAACTTTCCATTTATAGAACTCCCAACCTATTTCCTTTTTCACATAACACAAAAGTCTTAAAAGAAAAATCCATAATAATCTCCATCTGAACTTCTCGGATATCCATTTCCAACACATCAACTTTCACAAATCACCGCCAACGGGATTTCCTAGTACCGGCGTGATCCACCACTTTCCAACAACTTTTCAGTAGCCAACTGCACTTCCCGCACTGTGGAATCTCATTGAAGGATCAAAGAGGATGATTCTAGGACTTCATACTCACTTAAATTGACTAACTACTCATAATCAATTTCCAACACACAACAACAATTCACAATATCATGCACAAGCAAGAGGAAAATGATTCCACCAATTAAATTCCTTTAAATCACTCTAACACCAATCCCCTTAACCACCCTAGAACCGTAAGGGCTGTCATACCAAACTGAAACAACCCGACATATTTTTTTTAATAATACTAATATTATGATTAAATACCCCATAATATTTAATTAGAACCCAACCAATAAACCAATCACATGCACAGCAGAATACATATAGCAATAATCACCAATACAATATCCTTCCTAACCATTCTATCCACCAACCTAACATGTTTCTACACAAGGTTCCAACATTAATAAACATAACCAAGACCAAAAACATATACTCGAGACCCTACATCATCGTCTTACTCATCACCATGATTTCACGCTACACATTCATTACCTTCACCACAAACACAATGAGATGCGTGAGTATTACCAGAAATACCCAGTGAGACGATCCTCCTATCTACGAGATATAATCACAAGCAAATCAAGAGTACAACCACAAATAAAACATAACAAACCAGCATTAAATATAACACCCAATAACACATTCACCATACCTGCACATCATCACACAAACAAGTTATACAACCCAATCTCTGCGATAAACTCATGGTCACGCACTTAGCTTAAGAAAGTGATTCACAAAAATAACTACAACCAGAATAGAGGCTCTCCTTGTATCTGCAACAGTCCAGAAACTTCCTACAACAAGTCACACAACTAAAAGTAAACTTGAAGCAAACTGGACAGAAAAATCAGAAAAGAATAGTCTCAATGACGAAACCCAAAAATAAAAAGAAACCATTAACTATCAAATCCTTCCTGGAAAAAGCTAGATAAAGACGTTACGAATCTTCTTATAAAATCTCGTGCCAGTCATAAATTAGACGAGACCATGATCTCAGTTACAATCTTTGATGGTCTCAACTCGCGTCTGAGAAAACGTGTCTCACGAAACTGCTCACCGAATTTAAATCCAAATCCAATTCTGTGAAAAGGAGATTGATGATGAAAGGCTTGGGAATAATTCTACCAAATTTCGTTACCTTTTACAATGATTTGATATATTAAAACTGTTTCCTCCCAAAACGTTACGATTCTGCTCCTTCTCCTTCTCTCTAACACACAGCTTTGTTGATCTCTTTCTCCTTCTCAACAAATAACTAAGAGTACTCTCTATTTCTTTCTGTCTCTCTGATCAGAACAATGTCGACAACCACACACAAAAGAGAGGAGAAGAGGCGTCACTTGGTAAATAATAGGGTTTCTGGTTTAATTAAATTAGATAGAGATTTATCTAAACTAGAATTAATTAATTCATCCTTTGATTTAATTAATAAATCGATAAATTTAGTAAACCAACTGGAAATTAAACCGACTCCACTCCAATTTTCGATATAAACTTTAATATATTTCATATTTTTTCTAGATATGGACATTAAAGAAAGTTGCATGACTCTTAAACCTATACATGCATATTATGTGGGAAAGTTAGCATGACCAGAGCCGGCCCAAGACCCAAGCTGAAAAAGCATCAGCTTGCGGCCGCATAATATATAGGTCTATAATCGGCCTTATTTTACAGAAAGTTCCTTTAGTCTAGTGGTATAAGCAGTGGAAAACATCTAAGATGTCACTGGTTCGACGCTCCAAACTCTTATTTATTTGTGTTTTCATTTTTTTTTTTAACAGACCCAAAAATATTTTTTGGCTTGTGGCCTCATAATTCTCTGCAACGGCTCTGAGCATGACGCTACTCATCAATTATGGAAACACTACATATCATGGGAATCGTGAAACCAAACAACATTTGAAACCACAAAACATGTATAGTTTGTGAACTACGTATGCGAGTCAATACTTATTGTGGCTTATCATTTTGTGAGGTTCAAGCATGTGAGTCAATACCTTTTTTATCTTGAGGAAATTTGAAAGCATCGTGTAAAATATTTATTCATATATATATATTTTTTGCCACATTTATTTCTTTCTTAATTTTGAATTTTAATATATTTATCATCCACAAAATCAAATCCAAATACTTATATATTTATAGTTGTTTAGTGTTATGTTCATTATATGTAATGTAATCCATGAAATTATATCAATATGTTCTGTCCATAAGAATAAAGTGTAAGGATTTTCTAGATGAAATAAACAAATGGTGTATGAACATATGGAAATGTTTTGATGGACATTTCTAGTTAACATCCACATGTTTTGATGGACATTTCTAGTTAACACTTGCTTACAAAATTTCTTCAGTGGATCTTTATACACACTACTCTTCTGTACATAGTTTTCAATGGTAATAAGTTATCAAAATCCAATCATACATAAGAAAATTGACTGAGCTTAGCCATGACTACAATTTCACCTAGCTTTTGCATAAAAAACTATGACCCACACCAATGTATAATTGTAACGCTCGTGTCCGCGATAATAGTAGACTTGAGTTTATGTAGTGAATTAGAGTGAAGCCAATTTAATTTGAATTGGTTTATTACGCTGGTTGATTAATTAATTAAATCAATGAATGGTTTAATTAATTACTGGTTTAACTAATTTCTGGTTTAATCAAATTAAACCAAGAAAAAACTATTGTTCCTTTAAAAACACTCTACGCCTCGGGTTTCTATTCACCTGGGGGGTCGATGGTCGTCGCCACCATAGGAATGATAGGAGAGAGAAGCTCAGTGGTGGTAAGAGGAACAGAGGGGATGAGTTCGTTTGGTGTTACAGTAAGAGCTTTGGTAGGGGTCGTGAGAGAAGCGATCAGGGCGACGGTGGTGTTGGCGTGAGAGGAAGAGAGGGATCGAGCCATGTTATGTTGTTCGTGTTGGTTGCCGCCGTTTGTGAACCACGAGACTCTCGTTATGCACAACCTGTGTCTTCACGTGTCACGTCTTCACCGGAGGGCAAACCAGTGGCGGATGCAGAAAAATTATTGGTATGGGCACAAATAATTTATTATTATTAATATTAAAATTAGATAATAAAAATATTAAATATAACTTTCCATTTTTAATAATTTAAATTTTATTTTTGTATGAGTTCTAAATGTATATATAATTGCATATTATATATAGTTAAAATAAAAATTATATTTAAACATATATTATTCACACAAGTTTTTACTCTAATTAATATATTAGATAAACTACAAAAATTTGATAATACTGTATACTAATTTTGTAAATACTTTTTAATGTAAATATAAATATATTTAGTAGTAAGAAATGAAGATTTAAATTTTGTTAAAAAGTATAAGGAAGTAAGAAAATAAATAAGACTGAAACACTATTGAACCAATCATAAAGAATAATTAAAAACTATTCATGATGGGGAACAATGGGCACGATGGGCGGTAAGTTGTGGACGTAATATTTTGGTATGGCGTGATCCATGGATACCGGACCATCAGTCAAGACCAACTAATGGTAGGGGGAGATTGCTACATCCTGATGGTTAACCATTTAATTAATCCAATTACGAAGGAATGACATATGCCTATCTATTTTTGAGCAGTTTACAAATCTGGTAGATATTCCGCTTATTCAGAGTATGGCGGTCAGTAAATCATTTTCTCCGGATAGGTTGATTTGGCACTATTCTAAATCTGTAAAGTATTCGGTTAAATCGGGATATCGGCTAACACGGGAACTACTTAGGGAAGTTGAATACGGGCCATCTTGTACGGCCCTCCGAGCACAAGGTTGGAAACTTGAAGTCCCTCCGAAGGTTCAACATTTTTTCTGGCAAATTGCGTTTGATACTCTTCCTGTGATGGACCGGCTTGCTCATCGGGGTGTCTGATGCGATGTTACGTGTAAACATTGTGGCTCTAAGGTGGAAACTATAAATCACGCTCTTTATGACTGTTTCCGTTCGCGTAAGGTATGGGATTTGTCTTCGGTTCAATTACTTCTAGATGGTTTCCCCTATGGATCAGTGTACTCAAACTTAGACTTTATTTATTGGCGGGCATCCTCTCAATCCGCGAGTTCTTATTGTCAACCAGGGGCGGATCTACGTGGTTCTTGGGTGGCGCACATTACTTGGCTAGGAAGCAACGCACATAAGTCATCGGGCAAACAGGTGTTGTTGATAAGGTATCGGCTACCCCTTAACACTCGTGTATGTTGTTGTATCATGTGAGTCGTTGATTTGTGAGTTTGGTGGTCATGTGAAGAGGATCGTATTTTCTTGGTTGCATTGATTTTTTTATTGGATTGAGCTTTAGGACTGGTTATTAAAGTGATTATGTTATCGTGAAGATGAACTTTGATGAATTAATTAAATAAAGGAGCTTCGCTTGTGGTGTGAGAGAAGAGAGAGAAGGAGACGCAACGAGGTGGGGAAGCCTCTTGTGGGTCTGTTTAGTCATTTTATGGCTGTGGGAAGCTTCATTAGTTGTGGGAGAACAGAGCCGGAGTGAACAGAGATGAAGAGGAGAAAGAAAGTGAAAGAAAGGTTGGAGATGAAGGCAGTGTGATGAAGCCGACTTTGGAGGCTTCCTGGCGCTGGATATAACAATGGTTTAAAAAGGTGATGTTACCGGCGGGATCTGCACCAAGCCAAGATCCCATAGAAGCTGAAAGAGGTTCATTAGAAGTTAACCTCAAGGAGTTATGTGCGTTGCTTCCTGAAACAACCCTTCCCGTTTTTTTTTTTTTTTTAAACCTGAATATACTAGTGGTCCCATACCCACTAACATCCTATCAACAATCAATAACTGCGGATAACCAAATAACAATAATCTCCATTAAACCAAGGAATATCAATAACAATAATCCAATCATCAATAACACCATAAACCAAATAAGTAATATCCAAAAGCTAACATCCTACAATGTTCCAATGACTTAATGCTAGCAACCTAACAATAGCTAGACCACAATCAACCAAGCCTCTAGAACATCCCTTCCTCATCGCCTTGATTCCACGATCACACTTTGCCTTTACCTGCACCACAAACACATATTGCAATGAATGAGTATTTTACAAACACTCAGTAAGGCAATCCTCCCATCTACTGGGCTATACACACAAGCAATAGAGTATCCAATAACCACACACAACAATCAACACACAACAATCAACGAACCAGGACTCAGCATCGACCGATGCCAACATGCATCGACCGATGCCAACTGAGGAAGCATCGATCGACGCAGAAGCTGCATCGACCGACGCATGCTCGACGCAACACGAAAACCCTAAAGTTCATCGCGCTGTCCTCGCACTTGCATCGACCGATGCAAGCAATGAATCGTTCGACGCAACATCGAGCACCGTGATTTCCCCGAAGCTTCTCGCTGGATCTCGTTCCTACAACCACAGAAACTCATTCCCAAGCCACAAGAAAGCTTCCTAACGTCCTGAACTACGATCTAACACATCTAACAACACTAGACAAGCAAGTTAAAGGTTCCTCTAGCTTAGATCAGCCATGGTCATGCACTTACCTGTGCCAAGACGAATCTGAACAAGAAACAAGCAAGAACAAGCCTCTAGGATGCTCCTACAACGATCCCAGCTACAGATCTCTACAGGAACGCACCAAATCTCCAAGAAAACTCCAGAAACTCTCAAGAACTCTTTCTCTCTCACGTTCGCTCCCAAAAACGGCTGAAACCCTCGAATGAAACTAAAACACGACTTAAGGGTTTCCTTTTCCCTTTTGTCCAAAACGCAGCGTTTGACTTAAGTCAAAACGCACAGAATTGAACCTGCATCGACCGATGCACCAACTGCATCGACCGATGCAATCCCCAAACCAGGATTTCGGTTCACGGATGTTACAATTCTCCCCCATCAATAAGGATTCGTCCCCGAATCCCGCAGTACCGTCCATCCTCCAAGGACCTCCGGGCCACCGTCAACACGGCCCGCACGTCCCTAGACCGGACCAAACACCATCAGCCAAGGTTACCCGTGCCACTGTCGCAACAGCCCGCACACCTCCGACTGACCCTCGAGGTCTCCCTCTAGCCAATATACTCGCATCATAACTCTATTTGCTCACAACTCAGTGCTTCCCCCGTCCGTGGTTGCAACCAACGAATCATGCCGGCTCGCTATCAGGCCAACCGCCTTAAGCTACGGCATCCAGGAAGTCACTCACACACACTCCCCGCTCGGGTCGCAACCCTCGAGACATACCGGCTCACTGCCGAGCCTCGGCTCACAGCTACGGTATCCAGGGAGTCTCACATATCCCGCTCTTGGGTCGTCACCCTCAAGCGCGCTCTCGGATCGTCATCCGAAGCAACATACCACTCCCACTCTCTGGCCACAAAGTCCATCGAGCTATCGGTATCACATGAGTTGGGCCCACACGGCCTTGAGCAAAAACAAATACTGATGCCAACGAGTATCTCCCGGCTAGATCTACCTCAACATTTCCACAAGTTTTCCCTTTTTAGAAACTTTCTAATTCTGGAAACCTTCCTTTTGTGGAAACTTTCTATTTATGGAAACTTCCAAAAATAGAAACCCGAACTATTTCTCTTTTCCCATGACATTAACAGTCAAACATAAAGAAAAATACTCATCTTATTAATCTCAAAAATGTCATAATCGTTACAACCTCAACGAAAATACATAAAAAAAAAACAAAAATACAACAACCGGAGCCATCAACACGCATCCCGAGCACCACCTCATCTTGATACTTAGTCGCACAGCCAACCACCCCTAAGCGACCAAATATTAAGAGAGATGGGCTGGAATACTCCGTACCCGCTCCAGCCACGGACTATAACTCGGACCCGGCTAGACAAGCTCAAGTCGCGGTCTGCTTCTCAAACCACTTCTTAAACCTTGCCTTCATCCTCGCCTCGGGCTCCCAAGTCTGCTCCTCTACTCCGTCACAGTCCCACAGGACTCTCATCAAAGGAATCTTCTTCTTCCGAAGTTCCTTGACTCTCCTCTCGAGCACCCTCAATGGCCTCGCCTCTAAAGTCATGTTAGGCTGAAGATCCTCAGGAATCTTAGCCAACAACTGGTCACCCTCATGAAGACACTTCCTCAGCAACGACACATGAAATACCTTGTGGAACGCACGCATAACCTCAGGCAACTCCAGCCTATATGCCACTGGTCCCACCCGCTCAACCACTCTGAACAGACCCATGTACCTCGGACTCAACTTGGTCTCTGTCAATGACCTGTTCGGACCCCGCAACATGGCCATCTTGAGGTACACTCTATCACCAACCTGAAACTCAAAATCCTTTCTCCTCTTATCAGCATAGCTCTTCTGCCGATCCTGAGCCTCCTTCATGTTCAGCCTCAAAACCCGAATCTTCTCCGAGGTCTCCTGAACAAAATCTGCACCAAATATGCTTCTCTCCCCCACCTGAGTCCAACACAATGGTGTACGATACGGCCTCCCATCTAAGGCCTCATAAGGAGCCATCCCAATACTAGCCTGGTAGCTGTTATTACAAGCAAACTCCACCAAACTCAAATGATCTGCCCAATGTCCACCCCAATCCAGCACACACATCCTCAATAAATCCTCCAAAATCTGGATCGTCCTCTCTGACTGACCGTCCGTCTGAGGATGATAGGCTGTACTCATATGCACCTTCGTGCCCATCTCTGCCTGAAATGCCTTCCAGAACACCGAGGTGAACTTGGAATCTCTATCAGACACAATACTAGCAGGCACACCGTGCAACCTAACTATCTCCCTCACGTACTTCTTGGCCAAAACCGCTGCCCCATCAGTTTTCTTGATGGCCAGAAAATGTGCAGACTTAGTCAAACGGTCCACAATGACCCAAATAGCATCAAACGTCCTCGACACAGGCAAACCTACCACGAATTCTATCGTGATCAAATCCCACTTCCACTCAGGAATGGGCAAACTCTGAAGTAACCCTCCAGGAACCTGATGCTCCGCCTTCACCAGCTGGCAAGTATCACACTTCGCCACCCAGTCAGCTACGTCCTTCTTCATCCCGAACGAGTGATAATACCGCTTGAGGTCACGGTACATCTTGGTCGCCCCTGGATGAATAGAGAACTTGCTCGAATGAGCCTCTCTCAGTATCTCCTGCCTCAAATCCTCACCCTTGGGCACACAGATCCGACCATGCACAAGGATAGTACCATTAGCAGAAACCTGATACTCTGCACCCGCAGCCTTAGAGGCATTCATCAGCCCTCATCGCTCCCGAGCTAACCTCACTCTGCTCAACAAATCCGCTCTATCAGCTGCCTCCAAACCCAAAGGTTCCTGTGAGATAGCACACAAAATCAATGCACTAATCTCACCTACCAATGCCTCCATATCCTGCTCCTGAGCCGAAGCCACCCGCTTCCGACTCAAGGCATCTGCAACCAAATTAGCTTTACCAGGATGGTAAGCTATATCCAGATCATAATCTGCTACTAACTCCATCCAACGCCTCTGCCTCAAATTCAGCTCAGGCTGAGTAAAAAATGTACTTCAGACTCTTGTGATCTGTAAATACCTGTACCTTCCCACCATACAGATAGGATCTCCAAATCTTAAGAGCAAAGATCACTGCTGCCATCTCTAGATCATGAGTAGGGTAATTAGCTTCATGCTTCCGCAACTGCCGCGAAGCATAGGCTATAACCTTCCCCTGCTGCATAAGTACACAACCCAACCCCACTCTAGAAGCATATGTATACACAACATAAGGCTCATCCTGCTCAGGTAGTGCTAACACCGGCGTGGTAGTCAACATCTGCTTGAGACTTGCAAAACTCGCCTCACACTCCGGTGACCATACTAATGGAACATCCTTCCCTGTAAGCTTAGTCATCGGCTGTTCCATACTCGCAAAACCTCGAACAAACCTCCTGTATTAACCTGCTAACCCCAGGAAACTCCGAATCTCAGTGGCACTCTGCGGCCTCGGCCACTCCCTGATGGACTGAATCTTCTCTGGATCCACTGAAACTCCCTCGCTAAAACAATATGACCCAAGAACCCCATCTCACGCTGCCAGAAACTGCACTTACTCAGCTTAGCAAACAACTTCTGCTCCCGCAGCTTCTCCAACACTGCTCTCAAATGTACTGCATGCTCCTCAGGACTCTTAGAATATACCAGGATGTCGTCGATGAAAATGATGACTGACACGTCCAGAAACTCCTGGAACACGCTGTTCATCAATCTCATAAACGCAGCTGGCGCATTTGTCAACCCAAACGGCATCACCACAAACTCGTAGTGCCCGTACCTCGTCCTGAAGGCTGTCTTCCTCACATCTGCCTCATGAATAGGAATCTGGTGATATCCTGATGCCAAGTCATTCTTGGAGAACCAAGTAGCACCCCTCAACTGATCCAACAACTCATCAATCCTCGGGAGAGGGTACTTGTTCTTCACAGTAACTCGGTTCAAACCCCGATAGTCAATACACAACCAAAAACTCCCATCCTTCTTCTTAACAAACAACACCGGAGCTCCCCACGGTGAACAACTAGGACGGATAAAACCCTTACTCAACAAATCCTCCAGCTGCTTCTTCAGCTCTGCCATCTCTGCTGGAGCCATCCTGTAAGGAGCCTTGGATAACGGCATCGTCCCCGGTTCCAACTCAATAGTAAAAGGATCCGACCGAGATGGTGGTAATCCCTGCAATGATTGGAACACATCCTCAAAGTCCTCCACAACCGGAATACCACTAACCGTAGACTTCCCCACTGACTCTGGCATAGATATAGTAACCAGATAAGCCTCACGGCCCTTCTCGATCATCTTCCCAGCCTGAACGGCTGAGATCACGAGACTCCCGAAGTCGGTCTAATACCCTGAAAAACCAACTTCCCTCCTGGACGCTCAAACTCCACTCTACCCCGATAGCAATCCAAATGCACCTTATACCGATGCAACCAATCCATACCAAGAATGACATCATACAACTCCACTGGACTGATAAGCAAATCCGCTGGCCACAACTCTCCCGCGATCTGAATATCAACTCCTCCAGCTCGTCCAATAACCCTCAGGAACTTGCCTCCCGCAACTCGACAACTCCTGAACGCTCTCGGAATCCCCTCTCGATCCCCGCACTCTCGGCACACTCCGAGTAATGAAGCTATGAGAAGCTCCAGAATCAAACATAACATGGGACTTAAAACCGCCCAGCAACAAGGTCCCTACACAAACCTCATGTGGTGAGAACCTAACACTTGACCACAAGCAAAAACAAATATAATATGAACTATTGAATTAACCAAGTTCGAATCTCAGAAGTTATACCTGTGATCGCTCCTGCACTAGTGCCACCGGGCTCCTGGGTTGAGTACACCTGCGACGTCGGCTCGATCCAACCCACCGGCTGCACACCGTGCTGCACAACCTGCTGCATCCCTGGCTGAGCCCCAGCCTGCAACACTGCTACTGCCCTCTGCTACAACTTGGGACAACGAGGCTTGATATGCCCCGTCTCTCTGCAGTAGTAACACACCCGAGCATCTGTCACTACCCGCTGCTCACCTCTCTGTGGACAGCTAGTCACCTTGTGGTCCCTACTACCACACCCAAAGCATCTCGCACCCCCATGCCTCGATCTCTGCATAACATCAAACTTCCGTTTCTGCCCTTGCGCAGGCTTGCCTCCCTTGCTAGGAACAAAAAGCGGCTGAGACTGCTGTGGCTGCACCGAAGAACTAACCACGACCACCTGTGACCTCAAGTCATCCTCTATCCCAGCTGCAACCTCAACCAACTCCGCTCTCGTAGCATAACTCCTCACTCGCACCGAGTCCTCAAATCATCCCGAGCCAACAAAAACCTCCGCACCTGAGCCACCTCTGGCTCCCATGCCCTGCCTGCATACCCCCACAAGCCGACTGAACTCTGCATCCAGCTCCCGCACTGTACGGTCTCCCGAGTTAACCCCAAGAACCGTGCCTCCATGCAATCAAGAGCCTCCCGAGGAAAATACTTGGAGTTAAACTCCCTCACAAAATCTCCCCAAGACATACCCTGCTGCACCCTCCGTGCTGTCACCGACCTCCACCACACACGTGCATCTCCTGACAAGTAAAACACTGCCAGATCCACTGTACCGGTCGGGGCACCTAAGCGAAAGGAAAATATCCTCCATCCGCTCTCTCCACTCATCCGCTACACTCGGATCGGTACTCCTGAGAAATACCCTGCTCCCACATGCCGCAGCTGCTCCATCATCCGCACATACTGTGCATCCACTACCTCGGTCCCCGGCTGCACACCTGCCTGCAAACCCGCTGCAGGCTGAACCACTGGAACCTGTCCACCACCCACTGGCGGCACTACTGGATCCTGCCCACCAACCACTGGCGGCACTACTGTATCCTGCCCACCGATCACCGGCGGCACTACTGGACCCTGCCCACCAACCACTGGCGGCACAACTGCTGGAAGTCGCTGCAAAGCCTGAGCTACCTGAGCTAGCAAGTCCATCAAGACATCCTCCCTGCCTGGAGCACCTCCTGCTGCAACCCCCACCCGGGGCAACACCGTGACCGACACTGGGCCCATCCGCCCTGCCGTCACCCAAACCAGCCTGGTCTCCGCACACCTAGGATGAACCTGTGACTCTGCCACCTCCTCACTGGCCATGCTCTGGGCTACACTCACACTGGCCTCAGGGACCTGACCTCGTCCCCGACCACGACCACGACCACGCCCACGACCACGACCACGACCGCGACCAACAGCATCCTAACCTCTAACCATCTGTGCCATCCAATAACAGAAGGCTAAGCAAACAATAATTCTAATACACAAAAACACAACTTACCGTGGAATCACAAAACAGGCTCGAAGAGGATGTTCTAGGACTTCATGCCACACACAATTGACCCAACTCACACAATCAATCATAGCATGGAATCCTAAACATCAACAGGAAAAGCACAATGAACCCTAGACCTAGAACCATAAGGGCTCTGATACCAAAATGAAACAACCCTTCCCGTTTATTTTTTTTTTTAATACCTGAATGTACTAGTGGTCCCATACCCACTAACATCCTATCAACAATCAATAACTGTGGATAACCAAATAACAATAATCTCCATTAAACCAAGGAATATCAATAACAATAATCCAATCATCAATAACACCATAAACCAAATAAGTAATATCCAAAAGCTAACATCCTACAATGTTCCAATGACTTAATGCTAGCAACCTAACAATAGCTAAATCACAATCAACCAAGCCTCTAGAACATCCCTTCCTCATCGCCTTGATTCCACGATCACACTTTGCCTTTACCTGCACCACAAACACATATTGCAATGCATGAGTATTTTACAAACACTCAGTAAGGCAATCCTCCCATCTACTGGGCTATACACACAAGCAATAGAGTATCCAATAACCACACACAACAATCAACACACAACAATCAACGAACCAGGACTCAGCATCGACCGATGCCAACATGCATCGACCGATGCCAACTGAGGAAGCATCGATCGACGCAGAAGCTGCATCGACCGATGCAAGTTGCACTTGCATCGACCAATACCCAGTCTGCATCGACCGACGCATGCTCGACGCAACACGAAAACCCTAAAGTTCATCGCGCCGTCCTCGCACTTGCATCGACCGATGCAAGCAATGCATCGATCGACGCAACATCGAGCACCGTGATTTCCCCGAAGCTTCTCGCCGGATCTCGTTCCTACAACCACAGAAACTCATTCCCAAGCCACAAGAAAGCTTCCTAACGTCCTGAACTATGATCTAACACATCTAACAACACCAGACAAGCAAGTTAAAGATTCCTCTAGCTTAGATCAGACATGGTCATGTACTTACCTGTGCCAAGACGAATCTGAACAAGAAACAAGCAAGAACAAGCCTCTAGGAAGCTCCTACAACGATCCCAGCTACAGATCTCTACAGGAACGTACCAAATCTCCAAGAAAACTCCAGAAACTCTCAAGAACTCTTTCTCTCTCACGTTCGCTCCCAAAAACGGCTGAAACCCTCGAATGAAACTAAAACACGACTTAAGGGTTTCCTTTTCCCTTTTGTCCAAAACGCAGCGTTTAACTTAAGTCAAAACGCACAGAATTGAACCTGCATCGACCGATGCACCAACTGCATCGACCGATGCAATCCCCAAACCGGGATTTCGGTTCACGGATGTTACACTTCCTAGCCAAGTACTTGCTGGAAACTGTCACGTCTTTGCTACGTAGCCGGTTTTGTTTAAACTAACACCATTTTATAGTAGTCACGGTTATGTTGACACCCTTTTACATATACACTCACTTAATTATATACATAAATAAAACGAAAACTCTTTTATTTAGTTCAGTTTGACTCTTAGTGTTTGACAAGTTTAAACGCAGTGACTGCGGTTACGGTTGCGAGATAGTGGTTATCATACATGAAATACTGGCACAAGATATGCTTAACGTTTTAGGAGTGATCTTTGTGTAAGGAAAACAAGATATATTATGCTCTTAAAGAGCTTATTGATAGAGAAATCTAAAACTGAAAATGAGATAGCTCATAGAGCTTTACTCAAGTGCATAGAGAAAAGGGAATAAAATATTATTAATAATAAAAACTTATTTAAATATAATCATACATACATTATCATATAACTTATTTAAATATAATCATACATACATTATACATATCTCTTAACGTTATTTGTTTTTTTATTTTTCAACTCTGATAATAATTTTCATTATTATTTTTGAGAATTTGAGGTAATAAAATATTATTAATAATAAAAACGAAGTTTTACTATGTGATTTAAATATATAATATAAGATTTTTCATATAAACTAACACATAACCTAAAGTGTTTTATAATTAACAACTAAACTATTTTGAAAGTAAAAAAAATTATTTCCCATAAAATCAAATGAAGTGCAATCAAACTTTTAAAATACGATTTTCAATGAGTTTTTTAAAAAGAATATTTTTAAATATTCCCTTTAGTTTAAGATATATTGCTAGGTTTAGTTATAATTTTTAATCCTTGTAATAAAGGCTATATAGAAAATAAATATCAAATTGGCTTCTTAAAGTACATATTTGAATTAAATTTAAAAAATTGTGATTTTTATATGATTATATGTTGAATCACAAACTGAATATAATTATTTTTATTCTAATTAAATAGTATTACAATTTTTTTGGATGTAAGTGAGAGTTAAGAAAATTTGATTTGATAATTATTTTACAATTTTTTTATATTCCCCTTAATTTAAATTATATTGCTAAGCTTAGTATTAATTTTTCATCCTTGTAGTAAAAGTTAGAAATAAAATAAACATGAAATTTCCTTTTTATATAGCAAAATTCTTAAAGTATATATTTGAATTAAATTTTAAAATAATGATTTTTATATAATTATATGTTGAATCACAAACAAAATATAATGATGAGTATTCTAAAATATACTATAATACAATTTTATTGGAGCCAAGAGATAGGTAAGAAAATTTTATTTGATAATTATATTACAAATTTTTCTTTCATGAGACATTTCAAATTTTAAGAATAAAATAAATATACATGAATTTGTAAGAACTAATCATATATATAAAAGAAAATAATTAAGATATCAAGAACTAAGATATTTTCTAAACATCTAAAGTAAAGAACTAAGATATTTTCTTTAGCTTGATTCCCTTATAATGAGATGGTTATAGCCAAAATATTAGTATGGTCATCAAAATTTTATTATACATATTAGAATACATATGTATTTTAAATCAAAATAATATAAAAAAAAGGAGAAAAAAATAAGAAGAAAAGCATAAAACAAAGAAACGATTATAAAAACATATAATTAAACTTCAAAACAATGTAAAATATCTAGTAAACAAAAAATATAATCAAACTCTCAATGGGGATTTCAACATATGAAAGAACATTATAAAAACAAAGAAACTATTTAGGATTTTTCTTATGGTGGAGGAGAATGTGAGAATGGTTATTATAGAATAAAAATTGATGGAAGTTATATTTCTAAAATAATTAAATTAGAAGAGTTACAATTATAATTAATAGTATGTTTAAATGAAAATGAATGGAGGTAAAAAAGTCAATTCACAATTTATGTTATTTCAGTTACAATTTAGTAGTAAAGAATGAATTTAAAGTATGCATTAATGTATATGATTAAATGTGTTGTTTGATTAAAAATAAATATTAAGTTTTCAAAAATTAAATATGATTATATGTTGAATCACAAAATAAATATAATGATTATTATTCTAAAATAAATGTATTGCAATTTTGTTGGATGTAAGTGTGAGTTAAGAAAAATTGATCTGATAATTATATTACAAATTTTTTTTATATTCCCCTTAATTTAAGTTATATTTCTAGGCTTAGTATTAATTTTCCATCCTTGTAGTAAAAGCTAGAAAGAAAATAAATATCAAATTGGTTTTTTATATAGCAAAATCTTTAAAATACATATTTGAATTAAATTTTAAAATAATGATTTTTATATAATTATATGTTGAATCAAAAACTAAATTAATGATGAGTATTTTAAAATATATTTAATACAATTTTGTTGGGGGTAAGAGAGAGGTAAGAAAATTTGATTTGATAATTATATTTAAAAAATTCTTTCATGATAACATTTCAAATTTTAAGAATAAAATAAATATACATGAATTTGTAAGAACTAATCAAACATCTAAAGTAAAGAATTAAGATATTTTCTTTATCTTGATTCCCTTATTATGAGATGGTTATAACCAAAATATTACTATGGTCATCAAAATTTTATTATACATATTAGAATACATATGTATTTTAAATCATAATAATATAAGAAAAAAGGAAAAAAAAAAGAAAAAGAAGAAGTACATAAAACAAAGAAACAATAAAATTCAAAACATTGTAAAATATATAGTAAACAAAAAATATAATCAGCTCTTAATTGGGATTTCAACCTATGCAAGAACATTATAAAAAAAACAAAGAAAATATTTAGGAGAATGTGAAAATGGTTATTTATAGGATAAAAAGTGATAGAAGTTCTAATTCTAAAATAATTAAATTAGAAGAGTTACAATATGAAATTAAAAAATATTAAATGAAATTCAACCAATAAGGAGAGATCAAAACCTTACTTTTATATATTTATATATATGATTCATGGTAGCGCAAAACTAAAGAGCAGGAAAAAAGCATTGATCACTCGGTAATTTCTTAAGCCATTGCCATCATATTACTTCCCCTAATACAATTTGTAAAAATGTATAGATTGATAAAACTAAATAATAAAATAATAAAATTGAGATCAGTTTATTAAACCAAAGATATTACACATTTAAGAAGATGATGAAATACCTTTGAATAGGAAAATATTTAAGAAACACACATTGTGTTTTATTATTCATAAGGACTAAAAACAATTACCGAGTAGTTACTTCTGTAATACCCGACATGAGAAACATGCTTCCTCGTAAGATTTATACACAACTCCACTAAATGTTCTAAAGTCATCATCGTTTGTTGGACCTTTGACGATTGTGAAAAGCATTTTGAGATATGTAACGCCTATGAACCAAAATTCCAGTTTAGGGGATACATCGGTCAATGCAGGCTGTGCATTGGTCGATGCAAAGTTTGGTTTGTGCAAAACGATTAAGTGAAATGCTCGTTTTGTTGCGTTTCGGTTTTTGGAAACCCTATAATCGGGTATAAAAGGGAGAGAAATCGACATGGGTGAAGGTTTTGGCCGTTCTTTGTCATTCTTAAGAAGAGAAAAGTTCTAAAAGGTTTCCATTGAGTTTTGGTGCCGTTCTTGAGAGTTTTCTTCTGTGGGAGTGGTGATCTGAGTTTGGAGAGCGTGTTGGGGCTTGCTGCTGTGTGTTTTCGTGCTTAGAGTCAGATCCGTCATTCTCAAAGTGTGCGCATGACCATGGTTTATCTGCGCATGAGATTTTTGAGTTTCTGTGTTTTTCTTTGTAATTTGGTGCATTGAATCCTTGGATGTTGTGTTTTTTCATGGTTTCTATGACTTGATTTTATCTTTGTGATGTTTTTGGACAAACCACGGAGTTGGAGGTTGATTCTAGGATAATGACGGCGTTAGGAATCAATGCTAGGGCAACTGCATCGATCGATGCAACAAGTGCATCGGTCGATCCAGTGGCGAGGATTTGCGAACAATCAAGGTGATGCATCGATCGGTGGAAGGAGTGCATTGGTCAATGCATATAGGGATTTGGAGAATTGCATCAATCATTGCAAGGTGTGCATTGGTCGACGCAAGGCACGATATCGATCGATGTAAAGCGTGCATTGGACGCGATATCGATCGATGTAAAGCGTGCATTGGTTGATGCGAGGGGAGTTGCGTCGATCGACACAAGGAGTGGTGACCTTTCGTTACCTTAACAGCTAGCTGATTTCGTTACCTCAGCCTTGACTGATTTTGTTATCAGGACGGTGATCAATTTCGTAATACTTTGTCAAAGGCGTGACAGATTTCGTTACTTCCAACCTTGACAGATTTCGTTACATTATGTATTGAAATTTGTTTGCAACGAGGTGGTGAGCTTTCGTTACCTCCACAGCTAGCTCTCCCAAAAATCTCACCCTATCTCGACACGTCATGCGCTCACCAGACACATTCTCACACCTACATTTCCACTTCCACCAAGCTGCAATACTAAAAGAGTTGACCAAAAAGCTCCCCCTGACTCCCAGATAACCATTCAAACAATGACTTGGCAAAAAAGCTGACAGCTTACTTCGTGGTACCAGCCAAAACCAAACCCCATGCATTGTCGGGCAGTCCCGCAACACAAGAAAAATCATCTCTACAGCTCCATTACACACCGGACAGACCTCACTCTCCCCATATGTCGTCGTACACGCTCTACGTTGGTCATGAGAACCTGGTGGGTAACTAGCCATAAAAACAAACGAAATCTTTTCTGCGCTACCACTGTCCAAACTCGACTGTAAAACTGCACCATACACAGCCTAGGTAAGTGATCATGTGTAAGAAGAAAGTATGCAGAGGTCACCGTGAGCCCCCCATTCATATTCTCCAGCCAAGATAAAGTATCCTTCTTCTCCGGTATATGCTTAAGGACAATCGCATATAATTGCAACCTTGTACTAACTCGAATATATTGATCCAATTTTGACATATCCCAACTTCAGCCCTAACCCAATACTCCTCCGCCCTCTTATGCAACTCCTCATGGGGTACCTGAATCACTGCTCCCTGCAATAGTATTTACGTTCCACGCCATCTATCCGTCCGTAACCTAATTGATCGACCATCGCCAGGATCCCAGTCTAATCCCAGCGAAACAACATCCCGTAACCCCACTCCCACACTTTGCCAAGTAGAAGACCAGTTACTCTTTGGAAATAACCTAAGAACCATCATGAACCTCTCCCACTCTATAATTACTACGCAAAACACATGCCCACAATCTCGTGTGATCGTGTAAAAGCCGCCACCCCACTTTCTCAAGTAGAGTTTTATTCATCTCACGTGAACCCCGCAACCCCAAACCACCCTCAACTCATGGTTTACACACTCTTTTCCATGCAGCCAGATGTTGTTTCTTTTTCTCCGCCGTACTCCTCCACAGAAACGATCTTGGCATTTTATCCAGGCTCTCTAATGTCAACGCAGGAAGTACAATGGATCTCATATAGTGAACCGGAATCAAAGAAAGAACTGCTTCAATAAAACCTGACCCTCCCAACCAAACTTAGAGTCCAACTTCTCCAACTTGCCAAGCGAGACAACACTCACTCCAACACCTCCCCGTAAGTAATTTTGTTGATTCTTTTATGCAAGATAGGCATGCTTAAATACCTCCCCAGATCTCTTGTACAACCAATAACCTTTCTCACTCTCACTTGCGCAACATACGCCTCTGCAAACAATATAAGGTCATCAGCAAAGCAAATATGTGACAACTTATGCCCTCCCCTCGAAAGACAAATGGGCTTCCAATCCCCTCTTCCTACTGCAGCCTCAATGAGATGACATAGCCTCTAAATCATCATAACAAACAAATACGGAGATAGCGAATCCCCTTGCCTCAAACCTATTGGGGCTGAAAAGATTTTTTCTCCTCCCCATTCCACAACAAGCTCATACACGGATCAGAAACACATTCCATAATACATGCAACCTCTAACGTTTCCTTCAAGGAACCCCATCTTGTGCGACCGTATGCTTTCTTTAGATCCAACTTTAACAACATCCAACCCTTCTTTCCTTTTTTCCTTCGCATAGAGTGCACTGCTTCCTGAATCACAATCACGAATTATTGAATCACAACCAAATTATTGATACTTAGGCTTCCCGAGATGAAACTAGCTTGGACCGGACCAATAAGCTTTGGAATGACAGTCTTAAGTCGTATCACCATCATCTTTGTCATCACCTTTAATAGAACGTTACACAAACTCACAGGTCTGAATTGTGTGATCCGCTCCGGCTTTGCAACTTTTGGAATCAACACAATTAAAGCATCATTAGTAGCCCTTGGCAGAACTTCACTGTCAAGATATTGGATGTATCTTGTTTTTACACATTTTAATACAGAGACCGGGCAGCTTGGGCAGTAATTCGGAGTAGGTTTCACCTTCGACCCAAATCATTGGACACGCCCGTCAGAGGAAGTCCACTAAGCTGAGCAACGTTAGAACAATCGGCGAGAGGTATATTCGAGATCCCGTCAGATGAACTAACACAATACTCTATAAAAGCAGGATCCACATTTTTCCTAAAAGCAAAGTACATATCAAAATCACCAAAAATAGTTTGTTCCTCGTCAAATTCTATTTCAGTTCGGCCTCAACCAATTTTTTTAACACTGTATTTAGTCGAATCCCGGCTCGTACATAAACGAGATTCTTCCTATTTACCTTAAGATCCCACAAATTATTTGTTCTAGATTCATACATCAACAATTAGGTTACTTAGTTACAACCTCGGTCGGCTTCTATATTATGTCGTGTGTGGTTCCTTGGTCAATCCTTTTGCTTTTCTCGTTTGGGTTATGAACTTATGTTATATCATATGTGCTTAAGGTTTATTATCAGCTCGAACGTCTTCTGTGTTTAAGGTTTTAATATAACCGTGTATATGAATTCCGCTCCCTTCAATCCAACTCATTGACACTGATCTAATGTATGTATTAAATATATATTAAAAATGGTCAGTTTTGTGTGCACAAAAAAAAAAAAAATAAAAAAAAATAAAAAAAGAAAAAGCTTCCAGCCATTTAATGGAAAATTAAATAGAAACTTGAATATGGTCTACACCGTCTCTTACACATGTGTAAGAGTCTTTAGCGGTCAATCAATATGATCTACACCGTCTCTTCCAGAAGATTAGAGATTCAAAGAAATGTAACTTTTTTCTTTTTTGATAATTATAAGAAATATTTTGAAACGAACCTAAAGTTATACCATGTATATAGTTTTACTAATGTATGTCTTGAATAAAATGGTCCCGTTAAGTTTTAGGTAAGAAAAAAAAAAAAAACTTTGTCGACCAATTGTAAGATAAAAGAAAACCACCTTAATATTTCCAGAAAAAAAAAGTTGGTTCCGACTAGTATATTCCCACGAATTTACTTACCCAGAAAAAGCTTCCAGCCCTAAAATTTCTATAACAACTGAAGGCACTTTTTCAGAAAAAAAGAAGAAAAAGAAAAAGAAGCTAAATAGGTGTGAAATTTCTTGCTAAGAATGTCAATATCATATCAAATGAAATGTTAAGGTATTACGAAAGAAAAGAGTAGAGTGACCAATAGTAAAGTAACAAAGCGTGAGTTTCCAAACGCTTTTTATGCTTTGGTGTAGAGATTTTATTGCGGAATACTCGATTGATGTTTCTGAAAATTGTTAGACGATGAATGGATTGGTGATTGGTGAAGCATATTGTTCTTCTGCTTGAGAGCTACAACTTTCCTAAAAAGAGTTGGATTTAATGTCACTAATTTTGTTGCCCAATAGCTATGACATATTTGTAGCAAAAAGAATGATGCGACTTTAGGCATAATTATAATACACCAGTTTTGTTGTTAACGCAGTAGCCAATTTAGCAACTGTTAACCCGTGGACCGTGGTAAAGTTTTCTTCAATCAGTCGGCTATCAAGTATTTGATAGTTAACTTGTCACAAGTATTTGTAGATTATTAAACGATTTTTACGCTAATGTGGCGAGTTCTTGAAGAGTCTTTCCATTACAGACGTAATGTGGCACTATTTATATTTTATCCGTTTGACGAAAAGCGTCACTTTGAAATATTTTACCGTAACAAAGAATATTTGTTTTTAATGATATAGGTTAGGTGTACTGTATATCCGTCTGAAAAAGTGTTAATAATTTAAATTTAATGCAAAAGAAAATTAGGTTCAATATAAATTAAAATTTAGCGTAAAAAAACACATTAAATATAAAATGATATTCATTGTAAAAAAATAAAAAATGACAGATGTTCTGAAACAAAAGGAGTATATTGTTATTAGTCATCCACAAATCTATTTTCCATCGTAATTTTGATTCTGACTCTAAAATCTTGATTAAATGTAACAGAAAAATACATAGCAGCACTTTATCCCTACTAATCTCTCTAAATTTTTGAGATATGAAGGCAATGTTGAGATCCATGGTTTTTGAAGCGTTTTAAAAGAATATGATATATTATTATTCAACCTAAAAGATTTTTTACTATAGAAAGGAACTAATTTGTGAACAGAATTGGGTTGAACTAATTTAGTTGCATAAAATTGAAAGAGTTGAAAATATTAAGCTGAACAAAATTGGGTTGAACATTATTCAACACATTCATCTTCAAAATAGTGGTTGAACAAGTTGAAAAAATTTGCTGTAGGATTAATTTATTTTTTCAACTTTTTAAGTTGAATGGGTTGAATAGTTTTTTCTAACTTTTTCAACCTCTTCCATTCAAATGGTGAAATTTGGTTGAATAATTTTTTTCAACTCCTTCAACATTTTCAACTGTGCAACCATTTGCACCCAGTATAGTGGCACAAGCACCCGACCAAGTATTGGAGTTCCTGGTGGCTGTCCCACTGTTCCAAATAATAAAATTTTAAGATTTTCATCAAAAATTTGTATATTAGTTAGTGTAAAACATCATAAAATCTTAATTTAAATATCTAAGTAACAAAAAATATATATTTGATTCCAACAATAACTGATATACAAAAAATTAGCGGCAAGTAATCGGATTAGACAAATTATAATCAAATTGGACAGCTATATTTAGATAATCGATGTTAGGCGGGAATTAATCATTAGTCGAAGTGGAGGAAGTGGACCTTGCAATTTTTTAAGGTATAATCGGTGGTAAGCAGAGATTTGAAAACAGGGGTTATAACCATTTAAACTTTTTTTTCTATTCATTAAATTTTTTGAATAAATATTTAGTCATATATATTATATAAAAATTTTGTGATTTTTTAAATTTTATGCTTTTAACTAGAAAATCTTATATACTGGAAGAGTATTTTTGCAGTGAACATTTTAACAAGTTAGTTTAGACCTATGTTGCATGGAAACGGAAACGGATACGCGGAAACGAAATGTTTCGGAAACGGGAAACAAGTTTTTTCAAAAATTAAGTAATGGAAACGTGTAGGAAACGTATATACATATATATATATAGATATATATAAATATATATATATATATATATAGAGATATAATAAATCGCCAAACATAAAAACCATATTAAAAAAATATGAAACAACACACAGTTTAATCAAAAGTAAAACTGTAAAAAAAAATAAACGTTCAAAATCAAAATTTTTAACTAGTATCGCCATATATTTAGGGATTTTAACTTTTAAGCTACTAATTATATTATATTTTTATCATTATATGTATCATGAATTTTTATATTTTCAATTTATTTATTTTATAAAATTTTGAAATTATAAAAAAGAGTTTCCGTCGTGTTTCTAAAACAGAAACGGAGTTTCTATCGTATTTCCAAACAGAGATTTTTAGGAATCGTGTTTCTGTGACTTGTTTCCGAGTTTCCACGAGTTCCCATTTCCGAAACGTTTCGGAAACAGGAAACACACCTCAAAAAGAGTTTCCATGCAACATAGGTTTAGACAGTAATGATTGTTTTTGACATATTTTTGTAGTTACCGATATATCTAAATTTGTAATAATAGTCTCAATAACTCCCAACAAAACAAATTTTGGCAAATACAAAAGTTTGTAATGTGGATATCAAATATGTCCCCCCCACCCCACATGTGTAACAGCATATCTTCTTTACTCTCTCTCTATATATATATATGCCTAACAACTAACAAGGATTCCATATACAGTTCTGTTCCTCGACATCTTTATAATTTATCTATATATATATTTAATTAGAAATTTTATAACTTTTATCTTTTGTCCATGGAGGGATCGTCGTACAAAGGTCTGAGAAAAGGTGCATGGACTCCCGAAGAAGATAGTCTTTTGAGGCAATGCATTAATAAGTATGGGGAAGGCAAATGGCATCAAGTTCCTTTACGTGCTGGTATACTACTAAGTTGAAAAATATAATTTCGTAAACACGTAAAAATATGATGTTTTAGGCCTTGAATATTTTGTAGATTTTTAAAGAAATTTTGATTTTTGTTTTTTAAAAACTTATTTTTATACCAATCAATGTTTTAAAATTTTGGTTTTCCTAAAATTTAGGAAAACTATTTTGTTGGTCTCCCATTCACAATCATGGAAAACATGATTGTCTAAGTTCATGATTGTCTCCCATTCATGGTCTTAGACAATCATGTGTTCTTTACTTTACAGTAAAGCGTGTGAGGAGAGTGATAAGTATTCTTCACACTTTTTTCTCGTTCACACACCGTTGTTACCCATCTTTTTTACGACGAGTAAAAAAACTAGGTCTTTTGCGTTTTCAAGATTTTACTGTAATACAATGCAGAATTAATCTATAATGTAGTCAACCAACGTGCCAGTTCAAGATACTGGACGTATAACATATCTATGTGTGTAAAAGCCGTAGATCCATTTCTAGTACTTGTTAAGATTCTTTTTGGTAAAAATTAAAATTTAAAGTAATCGCAGTACATATACTTTATAAGTTTTACTTTTATATAAACAAGTATATATATACTTAATAGATTTTATTTCAATCATTGGTTATCTAGGGTTAAACCGATGCAGGAAGAGCTGCAGACTAAGATGGTTGAACTATTTGAATCCCAATATCAACAGAGGAGAATTTACTTTTGAGGAAGTTGATCTTCTCCTTCGCCTTCATAAGCTTTTAGGAAACAGGTTTATATTGTTCAGACACAAATTCAAATTAGTTACATATTGTAGCTAATGATTAAATACTCCGAAGTCATATATACACAAATCATTCATATGCATGCTTAGGTGGTCACTGATTGCTGGTAGATTGCCTGGTCGGACCGGTAACGATGTCAAAAATTACTGGAACACCAATTTGGCTAAGAAGAAAAACCGTGTTGTACGAGCAAAATGAGAACTAGAAAAGGGTCTTATTCGGCTAATGCACCGGCCCAAAAGCACAATGTTATAAGGCCTCGACCTCAATCCTTCTCCAACAACAATGGGTGCAGCTCGCTAAACAATATGTCAGCAATTTCCTTCGGCGAAGCAAGCACCAACTGTGATTTTCTCAACAATCAAATGGATGGAGAGACTATGCGGGCAAAGAGATTTCTGGAAGAGAACCAAGAGGCGGATGCAGTAGGTAGTGTAGGTATTACAATCGACGAGGGAGACAGTTCTTCGATCGATTCAATGTCTTCGACGTTTGAGAATCTTGGGAGTTTGTTCAGTGCAGATACTGGAGAGGTGGATTTGGTTATTACTCAATGATTATCTTAGGTTTAATTTGAGGTGTTGTTATGTAACATTATTGTTTGGTAATATGCAGTTTACTTAACCAAATCAAGACTAGTTCTGACACTTACAACGTCTATGCGGAAAATGGCAATGAAAATCCAAATCAAGAGTAATCTAAGTTTGGTGAATCTGTTTTTTTTTTTTTTTTTTTGATTGTTTTTCATTTGGTTATATGTACTATGTGCTTTTGATTTTACTATTCTTCCTCCCAATTAAACGTGTATGTTAGACATCTCAAACTTTCATTCTTAGGGAGTATGAGTATCTAAATAATAAAAAAATGAAATAACAGGAGAGAAAAACTGAAGACTGTCTCAAAGACGAATCGCAGAGAAACTCTTGGAAGCCCTAGCAATACACATGTCTTATTACTATTAATCAAGGGGTTTTAAAAAACAAAAATATCTATATCTAACTACATAAAGAACCTCAAGTGGGTATCTCCACCAACGGAGATGGTCTTATGTTCTTAACTATTTTACATCATATTTTAAGTTTCATTTTATAAGAAAGTGAAAAATTTGATATTAACGGACATTTGACAGATTAATATTACCAGAAAAATAATTAAAAAAATAAGAGTATTTTATGTCCACGAGATGATCTTTCGACATTCTTTTTGCAAATCGTATTGATAAAGTCAATGGATTTTAATTCCAAATCAATTGATAATGTGTGACACACCAGTTATAGAGACTTAGAAAGAAATTTAAAAGAATTGATTTGGCTATTTATGTCACTAAAGTGCACTTATCTTTTCGGTCAAGGGTCCTGAAAGAATTCCAGAGTTAAGCGTCTTTGAACTGGAGTAGTTTCAGAATAGGTGACTTTCCGGGAAGTAACTACCGGAACTGTGTTAGTGAGAACAAAACACAGGGAAAGATCATGTGGTGACTTGTAGGGATGGTAACAAGTCTTTAAAAACCTCTCGGACGTAGCAAACTGACCGTCAGATATAGATGGGCTCACGGACCTAGTGAGAGGACATGAAGCCCATTAAGGAAAGTGATCCCATGGACTGGAATTGGACATGGGGCTCACTAAGAGGTGGCGGTCGAGGCGTTACAAGTGGTATAAGAGCCGAACCCATGCGGAGTCGAGTGGGCTCACACCGTCAGGGGGTGACTGTCTTGGTGTTCAACGAGGACGTTGCAATCTGTTAGTGGGGGTGACTTGTGACACTTCGGTTTCAGAGATTTGCTGAGAGGTTTCGATTTCAGATATTTGCTGAGAGGTTTAAAAGAATTGATTTGACCACCTATGTCACCAAAGTGCACTTATCTTTTCGGTCAAGGGTCCTGAGAGAACTCCAGAGTTAAGCGTGCTTGAGATGGAGTAGTCTCAAGATGGGTGAACTTCCGGGAAGTGACTGTCGGAGCTGTGTGAGTGAGAACAAAACACATAGAAAGATCATGTGGTGATTTGTAAGGACGGTAATAAGTCTTTAAAAACCTCCCGGATGTAGCAAACCAACCGTCGGATGTGGATGGGCTCATGGGCCTAGTGAGAGAACGTAAGGTCCATTAAGGAAAATGGATCCTTGGACTGGGATTGGACATAGGACTCACTAGAAAGTGGCGTTCTAGACGTTACAATATGAAAATTTGTAATACATCTCTTCGAGATGATAATATATTCATGTGACTATTTCTATTTGTGTCAAATTTGAACAATGATACCATGTTAAGATTTAATAGTTTTTAAATCTAAACTAATAAACTCATGTCCTATCAGTGCAGGCCCTGACCTAAAGTCCGTAAAGTAAGGGTTTTAGGCGCCAAATATTATAGTAATTTTATAGACAGCAAATTTTTGAAAGTTCTTTTGCTGTAGTGGTTTTTTATTTTTATTTTGAGTCTCTTGTAGAGGGGTTCAAACCCCACGTTTGTAGTATTCGTTATTTTCCCCTATTTTACTATAATATTCTGTTTTATCTAAATTACTTTATATTATATTAACTAACATAAAAACTACTATTAAAATTAGCAATTGAACTTTAATAAAAAAATCTCCAACCATTTTAATTTGATGGTTCGTCTTCTTCTTCCAAAATTTACCCGAAGAACTTTTACTCATGTATCAACGATGCTTTTTCTTTTGACAATAAGTTATGTATATTGATGTTTTATGTACAATTTTGTTTTTTAAAAATGAACTTTTTAGTAATTTTGCATAGTTATATATATTTTTTGGAGAAAAAAAAATTGAGACTAAGGGGCACCATTTTCAGGTGTGCTTTAGGTGTCATACACGGTGTATGATACACCTATGGACCAACATTGTATCCTATAGACAACATATTAGATACAGTGTATCATTCGTTTTGTAAAATCTAACTCATTCCCTCAGATCTCATGTTTAGATATTTATTTTTGCATTCGCTTAGGGATTTCACATAAAGTTCTTCATCTTTCATCTTTGCTTATTATTAATGTGTGATTGGCTGATTGCTTTACCGCACATTTTACAATCTGTTTAAGGACTAATTTATCCATAGTAGGTTTCCTGAATTAGTATTTGGTGAGTGTCGTGTCTGAACCTGTCAACCGTGAGTTAAGGAGGTTAATTAACTCTATCAAAACTTGAAGCGTTTAGTGCGTATTTTGTTCTTTAGTGCGTATTTTGTTCTTTTGATAACCTGTGAAACACACAAACTATTGTGATTGAACCTTCAAAAAGGGTGGACTTTCATATTCGTATATTTTCTTAGTTTGAGATCACACACTTAATTCTCTATTCATTTAATATATTCTCCATTGCATGATTTCTTGCTATATTAATCTGAACACTCGATATCATTTTTTTGGCAAAAGAACACTCGATATCCTTTATTAATCAAATTTATTCATCTATTTTGTTGCATCTTTATTTTTCCTGAGATCATGAAATCAAACTTTAAAGATTGTTCTACCTAAATCAACATATTGGATGAGAAGTTGCTGCACATGTGTCTGATTAATTGAGAAATTTAAGATGTAGTTACAAATAAGTGGATGTAGTTTTGATGTAATCTATTTCTTCTTATTAATTTTAACTGGCAGTCTTACGAAATAATAATTATGCATATGTGATACAAAATAGTTCAAACTAAACCTCGCATTCTAAATTATAAACTAGATTAGTACCCGTGCTAGAGCACGGGTTGAAATTCATTTTATTTATATTATAATTTTAGAATAAAATACGATTCTGAAGATCACAATCAATGCTAGATTAGCATCTTAAAATCTTTTAAAATCAATCATATAAATTATATTTATTCTAAAATTATAATATAAATAAAAGGAATTTCAACCCGTGCTCTAGCACGGTCCTAATCTAGCATTAACGTTTAATTTTTAATTTCTGAATATGCTCACGATGATCACAATTAATCTTGTTAAATTAGTGAGATTTGATTCTTTTTTTTTTATGATTGAATGTATATTTTTATCCCTTTAATAATCTTTTATTGATGTGGTTTATCAATAAAATATATAGAAAATTTATTGGTAATATTGTGATTCTAGATATTTGGAACCATATACATAATCTTCCGAAAGTAAAGTTTGGAATATCCATGAATTATCAATTTGGAATAACCCGTTTAAGATTTTCTGTTACAATTAAGATTTTATCTGTTACAATTAATATATTGATTAATTTATAATCTATGTATAACCTATTTGTAACCATTTTATGAAAATTATAAAGTCTACCAAAATAATGTTGTGTACTTCCGTTTTATTATAAAGGGGATTTAATTATATTAAAACCAAATACTAAATTACTAGATTAGGACCCATGCTAGAACACAGGTTGAAATTCATTTTATTTATATTGTAATTTTTATATAAAATATAATTTCTGTGTTTGGTTTTAAAAATTGTTGTGAATAAAATATTATGCAATAAAATCATATGTTAAATATGAGGATTTGAATTTTTTGAGATTTTGTTGCTAGTATAATCAAAAATCACTCTTAATCCATGGAAAAATGATTAATTTTTGAGATTTTGATGCCTATGTATAGTTAACAAAATATTCTGTCAAGATTTTATTTTATTTTTTTGGAATATCCTTTTTAAGAGGATCTGAAATCGAGATTTAACTAATGTTTACAACTTATATAACCTATAACCTATCAAATAACTAATCTTATAACTCATATTATATAATCTACACAAAAATTCGTGTACTTCCGTTTTGTTATATATGGGATATGAACAAAACCTGAACCCAAAATCTTAAACCCTAAAAACCCCCCTCCCAAAAAATTAAAAACTCAACAGGAAAATATTGCTTTTTTTTTTGTTTGACGAAAATTGATTTATGAATTTGAGGGATAACATGTCATTCTATATATATAACGTATGAACTGCTATTTGCATTTTTGGGGATTAGTAAAAATACTCTTTTTCAAAAATATTTTCTCTTGTTGTCCATTTTTATTAATATCCTCTTCTATTTACAAAATGACTAAATAAACGGTAATATCTAAATACTAAACTTTAAGTCTTTAATAAAAGTAAAATAGAAAACCTAAATCTTCAAAAATTCTAAAAGTTAATCTAGCATACTGTAATTATGTAAAAAACAAAAATGAAAATGACCAAAACAGGGTATTTTTGAAAAGATATATCTACAAAAAATTATTTCTAATAATTTTTCTTCTATCTTTTTCAGTCTACATAGATAAAATAAGTTTCAGACTATGTATTCTAATATTTTTTATGGGGATTTTCAAAAATACCCATTTTTAATATATAAAATGACTAAATTCTAAACTCTACACCCCAAATACTAAATCCTATTCCCTAAAAATTATACTATTAATATAAAATAGAGAACCCAAACCTAAAAAAATTCTATAAATTAATTTATAATTTAACATATTGTAAATGTGTAGAAGAGGGCAAAAATGAAAATGTTAAAAAATGGTATTTTTGAAAAGGGATATCTCTAGAAGGACATTTCTAATAAATTCTTAATTTTTTTAGATTAACAAATTCTCTTAATTCAAACTAAAAACTACACTGGTTCTATGTTGATTATTTAGGGTTTAAGATTTTGAGTTCTTGGTTTAGTTCTATGATGTATGATTTAGGAATAAAAGTGTAGAATTCAGACAATTTTTCTTAATCTAAAAAATTTGAGAATTTGTTGGAAATGCATTTTTTAATAATTAGAATATGCTATGAGTAACTTGTAATAATTAAAAGTATAATAAAAAAAATTATTTCATGTGTTTTTCTGTGCAGAGACGCGCTTTCACTTAAATTCATGTGTCAATACCACTAGTACTTTTTGTTTCTTATAGAAAGAAAATTAAATGATATCATAAGCTAATTAACATTAAATTAGTTATATATATATTACGAGATTGAATTCATTTACATAAAGAAATTGAAGAAAAACCTATGAAAAGAGGAAATAGTTCAGAGCAAAAGAAAAATAAGAACAAAATAGAATGTGGAAATTTTGTGTAAAAGACACCACTTTTGAAATAAACTACTGTGTATATGAAAAGAAGATGGCATATAATCATCAAAGTACTCAATTCTCTTAAAACATGGCCAGTTAGCCTATTTCTCTTTATTTCAATCAGGTTGGATTTATATGTATTTTTGATTTTTATGTGTGCATGATTGTGAGGTATTACGTGTGGCCCGGCCTGTCATTATATCTGGTAGAGTATCTTGATTTGATCATAGATAGAGAGCTAATGAGGAACAGTTTGTAGCTGAGCTTGAACCCGAGGAATTTGTAGTTGGGTTTGAATCCGAGGAGTTTAAAGGAGACGAACCATTGCTTGTACCTGAAAGACTAATGACTAGAGCAAAAGTTAAGAAGCTAAGAAATGCACTCAATGAGCTAATTCAAGAGCTTATGGCCGAAGAAAGCATGGAAAAATCTATTGGGGATGATACCTATCAAGTCCAGCCCACTTTGAACCTAATTCAAGTCCAAAAAAACCAAAATAATCACTTTATTTTGTTGTCAAAGAGGAGTGACAAAAATAGAGTGATACTCTTCACATTGGGAAGTGAAACACTAAGAATTGAGTCTTCATTCAATCATCTATCTTAATTGTCTTTTAGTTTCAAGAATGGTTAATATTTGGCTTTATTACCAAGTTTTCTTTTTCTATATAAACTCATGTAATAGCAATGAAATAAACATCTATTTTTTTTATCAAAAAATTTTCTTTTGTGAGAGTGATTCTCTTCTGTTCTTTGTGAACAAAACCGATTTCTTGGTGTGATTCCAACAATCAAAACCGACTGCTTGGTGTGATTCCAACAGTCAACTAAACCGATATGCTTGGTGCGAGGTTGAGAGATCCGATCTTTTTGGTGAGAGGTTGAGAGATCAAACCGGTATATCAAGAGCTTTTCTGTAACTCTTGTGCGACAATTCGTTCCACCATCCTTATTCTTGAGGCTTCATTGTCTTTAGAATCAAGGTGTCTCCATCTACCAACTCGAAGGTGCCGATTCCTTGGGAGAATCATATCAAGTGGTATCAGAGCACAGCCTTGACTTTGGTATTCTATCATTCTACAATCTTCTAACCTTTCATCTTTTTTTTTTTGTATCATCTTCTTTCTTTTCATCTTTTCATCTCTTTATCTTCTCTTTTTATTTTATTTAATTAAGAAAAAAGAGGTTCATTCTATTCAAAAAAAAAAAAAAACAGTTCTGTTCTTTTCAAATAAACAAAAAATTGTTCTATTCTATTTAGAAAAAAAAATTACTTTCATCAATTTGTTCTATTCTATCTTTTGGTATCTCATTGAGTTTGATTAGGTTTCGATTGTTTTGGAAAAAACATTGGGTTTGATTGGTTTTCTATTCTATTAGAACCTTTGAGAGTCACTGAATTCACTTTGAGAGTTGAGAGTAAACACTTGCAAGCAAAACATTTGAGAGTAAACACTTGTGAGGAACTTTTCACTTTTTACTTTCTGCAAGGCGCCTTGGATAACGACGTCGTCTTTATTCCATCTCAATCGTGAAGGGATCAGACCGAGATGGTGGTAACCCCTGCAACGACTAAAACACATCCTCAAACTTCCCTACAACCCTGATACCCCCAACCGTAGACTGTTCCACTGACTCCAGCATCGATATCGTAACACCAACTTCCTAAAGTTGGTGTTGCAATATAGATCATCTTCCCAGCCTGCACGGTCGAGGTCATGAGACTCCCTGAAGTCAGTTTCACTCCCTCAAACACCAACTTCCCTTATGTATGTTCAAACTCCACCCTACCCGTATGACAATTCATATGAACCCTATGATGACGCAACCAATCCATCCCCAGCATAACATCATACAACTCCACAGGACTGATAAGCAAATCTGCTGGGTTCGACTCTCCTGCGATCTGAATATCAACTCCACTCACCCGCCCAAGGATTCTCAGAAGCTTGCCTTTTGCAACTCTGAGAACTCCCGCTCGCTCTCCGGGATCTTCTCCGATATTGGTGCACTCCAGGGTAATGAAGCAATGGGTTGCTCTAGAATCAAACATAACGTGGGACCAAAACCCGTCCACCAATAAGGTCCTTACACAATCCTCATGTGTTAAGAACCATAACACTTACCACAGGCAAACTAACAAAATATGAACTACTGAAATTCACAAAGTCTGAATCTCATAAATTATACTCGTGATTGCCCCAGCAATGGTGCCACCAATCTTTGCAATCTTGTACACTCGCGGCGCTTGCTTGATCCGCACCACCGACTACACTCCTGGCTGCACTTCATGCTGCACCGCTGCTACTTCCATCTGCTACAAATTGGGACACTTGGGCTTGATTTGCCCAGGCTCCCTACACTGATAAAAAAACGAACCACCGATTGGGCTGCCATCGTAGCACTGCTTTGGGGACAGCTTACCACCTTGGGGTCCATGCTACCATACCCGTAGCACCCAACACCACTTGGGCTCTCTGTAGCCTCCCACTTCCTCTTGGTTCCCTCTACAGGCTTGCCCCCCTTGCCAAAACCTCCAGGATGCTAAGCCTTCCAAGGCTGGACTGCTGGAATCACCATCACTGCCTGTGCCTGGATATCCTCCTCAATCAGAGCTGTGGTCTCAACCAGCTCTGCTCTCGAAGCATAGCTCCGCCCTCTGCATTGGAACCTGAAGTCATCCCGAAAGGCCCTTATGAACATCCGAACATGTGCCTCCTCAGACTCCATTTTCCGGCCCCCATACATCAGAAGACGACTGAATTCCACGTCCAACTCCACCATCTGAGTATCCTGAGAAAACTATAGGAACTGCACCTCCAACCGGTCTAATGCCTCTCTAGAGAAAAACTTGCGGTTGAACTCCTCCACAAAATTAGCCCAAGTCCTCTCTCTCTACACCTTCCTAGCAGCTACTGACCTCCACCACAGGTGAGCGTCGCCTATATGTTGTTGACCCCTTTGTCTACCCAAAACTTCTGAAGACATCTGAGAGACTGGAAGTTACGTTCCACTCTCGTCCTCCACGCATCTACATTAGTAGAGTCAGTACCACCCGAGAATAGCTCTGTACCGATCCTGCCCATCTCCCTTAGCATGGTCACGTAAAGGGAATGAGCTTCTGCACCCTTAGCCACTGGCTGCTTCATCTCCACAACCACATGCGGCACTACCTGAGCCTGTGCCAGTACAACTCTCGACAACCACTCCAACAGCTTCACCAACAAGCTTGCTAGGTCAACACCTCCACCAGCAGCTCACCCTACTGCAGCTCCCGCACGCGGAACTCCAGCATCACCAGCCAACCTGGCACTGACACCACCCATGCTGAATCCCTCAGCACCTACGGTCCTATCGGCACCTCCACCGCCCACACTCATGGACCCCTCATCTAATGCCTGCGACTCACCGACACCCTCTGCTATTACACTCTGATCCATGGTGTCACTAACCAATGGGCCTCTGCCCCTACCCCGACCACGTCTGTGTCCATGACCACGGCCGCGTCCACGTCCGCGTCTACGACCACGGCTGCGTCCACGTCCAGCAACACCACCATCTTTAGCCATCTGCACTCCCATGAACATAAGGCTAAGTAAACAATCCCAACCATACACATAAACATTACTTACCGTGATATCACATTGAAGGCTCAAAGAGGCTTTTATAGGACCCCATGCCACACACAATTGACTAAATCACATAATCAATCAAATCATGCAATCCCAAACACCAACAACTGAATCCTACTGAACATGTACCTAGAACCGTAAGGGCTCTGATACCAAACTGAAACAACCGACCCGTTTTTTTAATAATAATTTTCTAGTGATCCCATACTCACTAACCACCAAACCATATAATCAAGCCAAACAGCAGAAATAACCAAACATTAAACAAATGAATTAAATAACCAAAAGAATAATTCAATAACATCTAACCATCAATAACAAATGTCATAAACCAAGTCATAGAAAGATGAATCAACAAGCTAAGCATCCGTTCTAGACCACTATATTTCATTCTACCAACCTAACAGCAACATAGAACAAACACCCAAGCCTCTAGAACATCCTTCTCTTCATCTCCTTTATTTCATGATCACACTTTGCATTTACCAACACCACAAACACAAATTGAGATGCATAAGTATTGTCATAAACACTCACTGAAGCAATCCTCCCATCAACCGGGCTATACACACAAGCAACTGAGATACCAATGTTAAACAAGCAACAAACAAACACAAATAAACCAGGGAAACAAGTATCATCCGCATACTGAAAGGTTTTGTGGCGACCGACATTGACTCTTGGTGTTGACCGACACTGTCTCTCAATGTTGATCGATATTGCTCCTTGGTGACGAATGACACTGTTCTTCAGTGTCGTATGACACCCCTCTTTGACGCGGAAACCCTAGTACTAACATTCGCCAAGTCTTCGTGCCATCAACTCCTTGGTGTCGACCTACACCCACCTGGTGTCGTTTGACTCCAACACTGCAGACGCGATCTGCTCAAAGCTGAAAGTCAAAACCACGTTTCTCTCTATCACCAATCCGTCAAAAACTCGACCAGAACCAACAGGATGCCATATGAACCATGTAACAACCAAAAAATCAAGAAAACACCAAAAAAGACCCAAAAAACAAGCAAAACAAAGGAGATCTCAGGCATAGATCAGCCATGGTCATGCACTCACCTCTTTTGCAGGAATTTTCTGACAAAAACCAACGAATCCAACCCCTAGAAAGCTTTTCCTTCGTTCCTAGCACCAGATTTTCACTCAATGGATACAAATCTCACAAAACAAGCTAATAAAATTCAAAGAAGACTCTAAACTCTCAAGCGCTCTCTTTTCTCCCTCTATTTCTCTCTAGAATCGAGAAAAAGCGGCCTTTCAAAACCATCAAGTCGATTTTCCCTTTAATTACATCGGTTAGGTGATATAGGAACCCACATGAGGGAACCCAAGTGGATAGATGGAAATAGGCAAATGGTTGATAACACTGTTCTGCCTATTCGGTGGATGATAGATGGAGTGCAGTGAAGAGATGGTGAATAGACAAATGGTTGAAAACACTGTTCTGTCTATTCGGTAGCAGTGGAAGATGAAAGGATAGATGGGTGGATTGAGGGACGCCACACAGATCTGTGAAAGGATCTATGATAAGTCAAATCTCAGTCAGGATTCACACACAAGAAGGAGAAAAAGGTGGTTGCTTCTATCTCAAGAAAACCTAAGAAAACTCTCATTTTATTTCATTAAAACTTCAAAGGTTACAATGCTGAGAAGGGACCTTATATAATGGTCCAGCAGCGGGGGACCTTCTAGGGTCGAAATTTATTACAAAAAAGGACTAAACTTGCAAAAACAACAGACTCGATTTTAGGACTTAAATAAATAAAAAGACTCATAAAGACCCAACGGTCGATTCCTGCAAAACAAGAAAGAACCAACATTTATTATTTGAATTCAAACACTTACCTTGATAATAGCTCTCATGCACGCTCCAGCCCTTCATTGATTGCTTCGGAAATGATGAAAAGAACGGGTTCTTTAATTCCTTGTAGAACTGGCAAAAATGATGCTTGTGGAGTCTTCTCTTTGGAATCTTCAGGTTCAGTGAGAGTAATCAGACTAGCAATGGACTTGTTGAATTGTTCCCGTAAGGTTCTTGCTCCCAGCCTAGTCATAGGTTTGTGTATCATTGTTGGCAGAACGGGTTCTTCAGGAATTGGTAGAACAGGTTCTTCAGGAAATGATAGAACGGGTTCTTCCGGAAGTTTACTATTGATGTCCTCATCATTCCCTCCCTCTTGAGAAAGTTCTGTCTGCAGAACTATTTCATCTGCATGGAAAGGAGATAAATCAGCAACATTAAAGGTAGGAGAAATGTTCAACTCACCTGGTAGCTCAATCTTGTAGGCATTGTCATTGATTTTCTCTAAGACCCGAAATGGTCCATCTCCTCTTGGTGACAGCTTGGACTTCCTCTCCTTGGGAAATCTCTCTTTTCTCATGTGTAACCAGACCCAATCTCCAGGTTCAAACGTCAGCTCCTTGCGGTGCTTATCTGCATGCTCTTTGTTCTTTGCGCTCTTCTTCTCAAGATTCTCTTTAACCTTTTGGTGGAGTTTCTTCACAAAATCAGCTTTGGTGACTCTTTCTGCACTAGAATAAACAGCTTGGGGCAGAGGTGTGATGTCTAATGGGGTTAGAGGATTAAAACCATAGACAACTTCAAATGGAGAGAATTTGGTACCAGAATGCTTAGCATGATTATAAGCAAATTCAATATAGGGTAAACAAGATAGCCAGTTTCGAAGATTCTTACCCACCGTAGCTCTCAATAGAGTGGAGAGAGTACGATTAACTACCTCAGTTTGGCCATCAGTTTGAGGATGACAAGTGGTGGAGAAGAGTAGCTTAGTTCCTAGCTTTTTCCACAAAGTCTTCCAAAAGTGGCTGAGAAATTTGGTGTCTCGATCTGAAACAATGGTCCTTGGGATTCCATGTAAACGCACAACTTCTTTGAAAAAGAGTTCAGCAGTTTGAGTAGCATCATTTGTCTTGTTACATGGAATGAAATGCGCCATTTTAGAGAACCGGTCCACCACAACAAAGATAGAATCTCGGTTGTTGATCTTAGGCAGTCCTAAAACAAAATCCATGGAAATATCTACCCAAGGTAGGTTAGGAATAGGTAAAGGCATATATAAACCATAAGGATGTGACCTGGATTTTGCTTTCAAGCAAGTGATGCACTTTGCACAGAACCTTTCCACATCTCTTTTCAAATGCGGCCAAAAGAAATGTTCCATAAGAACACTTAGAGTTTTATCACGCCCAAAATGTCCCATAAGTCCTCCTCCATGTGCTTCTCCTATTAGCAGCTCTCTCATGGATCCTTGAGGAATGCAAAGTCTTTTGTCCTTAAAGAGAAATCCATCATGTTGGTAGTATGACCCATAAGCGGCTTTGCTTGTTTCCTTAAAGGCTTCTTTGAAATCTGGATCCTCCTCATATAGACCTTTGATGTGATCAAATCCCATGACTTTAGCCTCCATTGTAGTGATCAAAGCATGTCTCCTTGATAAAGCATCAGCTACAATGTTCTCTTTGCCCTTCTTATACTTAATCACATATGGAAATGTCTCCACAAATTCAAGCCACCTTGCATGTCTCTCTTAAGTGTAGTTTGTCCTCTTAGGTGCTTGAGTGTCTCATGATCTGTATGAATAACAAACTCTTTGGATAACAAATAATGTTGCCAAGTTTCTAGAGATCTTACCAAAGCATAGAGCTCTTTATCATAGGTTGGATAATTAAGTGCAGCTCCACTGAGTTTCTCACTGAAGTATGCTACTGGTTTTCCCCCTTGAGTTAGAACAGCACCTATTCCTGTACCAGAAGCATCACATTCAATTTCAAACATTTTATCAAAGTTAGGAAGTACCAAAACAGGTGCATTTGTTAGGCTGTCTTTGAGCAGTTTGAATGCATCCTCTTGTGCTTGACCCCATTTGAATTCCACATTCTTTTTAATCACTGATGTCAAGGGTGCAGCAATGGTACTGAAATCCTTCACAAATCTCCTATAGAAGCTAGCCAGCCCATGGAAGCTCCTAACATGTCCAATGGTTGTTGGAGTTGGCCAGTCTTGTATAGCCTTGATCTTTTCCTCATCAACCTTTAGTCCCTGAGAACTCACAACAAATCCTAGAAACACAACTTGATCAGTGCAAAACGTGCATTTCTTAAGATTAGCATAGAGATGTTCAGCCTTAAGCGCCTTTATCACCATTTCAAGATGCTTCACATGATCTGCAAGACTTGTGCTATAAATCAAGATATCATCAAAATAAACAACCACAAACTTACAGATGTACTCCCTTAGGACCTGGTTCATTAACCTCATGAAGGTGCTTGGAGCATTGGTGAGTCCAAATGGCATGACTAACCACTCATATAATCCTTGTTTTGTCTTGAAAGCCGTTTTCCATTCATCACCTTCTTTCATTCTGACTTGATGATAACCACTCCTTAGATCAATTTTAGAAAAGATAGTAGCTCCATTAAGCTCATCTAGCATGTCATCAAGCCTTGGAATAGGATGTCTATATTTGACAGTGATGTTGTTGATTGCTCTGCAGTCTACACACATTCTCCAAGTTCCATCTTTCTTAGGCACTAGAAGAACTGGTACAGCACAAGGGCTTAGGCTTTCACGAATGTAGCCCTTTGACATTAGATCACGAACTTGCTTTTCCAGTTCCTTTGCTTCTTCAGGGTTTACGCGGTAGGCTGGTCTGTTAGGCAATGGTGCTCCTGGAACTAGATCAATTTGATGTTCGATTCCTCTTATAGGCGGTAGTCCAGGTGGTATCTCCTCAGAAAAGACCTCCTTAAACCTTCCTAATAGTTCAAGCACTTCTGGTGGTAAGTCTTTCTCCTCTTGTCCTGAAAACAAACCTTCCTTAAAGATCATTAGTAGCACCTTGTCCTGTGAATTAATTAATTTCAAAACATTAGAAGGTGTTATATAAAGATTAGTTTTGTTTGACTTAGCTCCCTTTGACATTGTTTGTTGCATTTCATGCACTTCTTGAGGGGTGAGTGGAGCTAGAGTGTGCTTCTTGTTGTTGTGTGAGAAGGTGTAGTAGTTTGTTCGGCCATTGTGTAAAGTCTCCTTATCAAATTGCCATGGACGTCCTAGAAGAAGGTGTCCAGCTTGCATAGGAACCACATCACACACAACTTGGTCTGAATATTTGCCTATGGTGAATGGTATGGTGACTTGCTCGGAGATCCTTAGTTCAGCCTCATCATTGAGCCACTTAAGTCGATATGGATGGGGATGCTTTGTCTTTTGGAGACCTAGCTTATCAACCAAATACTTGCTGGCTACATTAGTACATGAACCACCATCAATGATTAAGCTACATACCTTAGAGTTTATGGAGCAGCGAGAGTGGAAGATATTTTCTCTTTGAATTGTTTCAGGATCAAAAAGAGTGCTAAGAGCCCTCCTTATGACTAGAAGCTCTCCCATCTCTGGATAGTCCACAATATCCTCCTCAGATTCAACACGTTCTTCTTCCTCATCTTGTGATTCATACTCTCCATTGGCTTTAAGGATCATTACTCGCTGGTTTGGGCACTCCCTTGCATAGTGTCCTTTTCCCTGACATTTAAAACAAGTAATATCACGAGCTCTTTGGTTAGTAGGCTTACCTTGCTCTGGTTTGGTTACTTTTGATGCCTCAGGTGCAGCTCTCTTAAATCTCTGATCCACATCAAGAGATTTTCCCTTGTCTAAAGGTTTTTGAGGTGGTGGTGTCCATGGAGTCTTACTACGGTTAGTAGAAGCTGTCTTCCTTTTGATGTGTTGTTCAGCTTGGACTGCTAGATGCAACAACTCTTCAAGATCATGATATGTTTGTCTTTCCACCTTTCTAGCAATCCGATCATGAAGACCATCTAGAAACTGCGCCATCAAGTTCTCCTCAGACTCTTCTACCTCCAATCTGTTTTTAAGAGATTCAAATTCTTCAAAGTATTCCTCAACAGACTTGCTTCCTTGTGAGAGCTTGCGGAACTTCTTTTGTAGCTCCCGGTGGTAATAAGCAGGGACATATCTCTTTCTTAGCTGAAACCTCATATCATCCCAAGTAGTGATTGGTGTATGTCTATGCCTCCTCCTCTCAGATACATCTCTGTCCCACCAAGCTAAGGCATTATCTATAAGTTGAGCAGCAGCTAGGGATACCTTTCTCTGTTCAGAATAGTTGTAGTAGCCAAAGATATGCTCCATACGCCTTTCCCAGTCAATGTAAGCTTCAGGATTAACCTTTCCAGCAAATGTCGGCGGATTGAGCTTAAGATCAAAGCCTCCTTCTCTTATGTTGCCTTCATCTCGTCCTCTACCTTGTTGGTAGTGTCTCCTTGGCCTGTGGTGTTGATGAAGATCTTGATACTCTTCCTCTGAATCAGACTGATCTCCATTATCAACCTTATGGTTTCCTCTTGGCAAGTTACGAACTGGTGCTCTTGGTGCAGGTGGGGGTTGTTCAATTCGTGTCATGCGATCACCAAGCGTTTGGAGTTGGGTTTGAATAGCTGCAAGTATCTCAGCCATGTTCACATCTCCTCCTTGTTCTCCCATGGTTCAAAACGTTCCTGTAAAAGTAAGAAGAAGAGATCAAGTGCACAGGAAGTTGAAAGGTCCAAAAACTGACAGATCTGAACGATTTTTTTTTTTTTTTTTTTTTTTTTTTTTTTTTTTTATTTTTTTTTTTAAGAAGATGAATAGTCAAAAAAGAACAAAGACACACGAAAATAACAGATCTAAAAGTGAAAAACTAACTGAAACAAAATGAACTGAAACAGACACCAACTGAAATAAACAAAGAAAAACAAACTGAAACAAAAGGGATAGATAACACCTGATTTGGAGCGTTTAGCTCTGATACCAGATGATATAGGAACCCAGATGAGGGAACCCAAGTGGATAGATGGAAATAGGCAAATGGTTGATAACACTGTTCTGCCTATTCGGTGGATGATAGATGGAGTGCAGTGAAGAGATGGTGAATAGACAAATGGTTGAAAACACTGTTCTGTCTATTCGGTAGCAGTGGAAGATGAAAGGATAGATGGGTGGATTGAGGGACGCCACACAGATCTGTGAAAGGATCTATGATAAGTCAAATCTCAGTCTTCAATGATTCACACACAAGAAGAAGGAGAAAAAGGTGGTTGCTTCTATCTCAGAAGAAAACCTAAGAAAACTCTCATTTTTATTTCATTAAAACTTCAAAGGTTACAATGCTGAGAAGGGACCTTATATAATGGTCCAGCAGCGGGGGACCTTCTAGGGTCGAAATTTATTACAAATAAAAGGACTAAACTTGCAAAAACAACAGACTCGATTTTAGGACTTAAATAAATAAAAAGACTCATAAAGACCCAACAGTCGATTCCTGAAAAACAAGAAAGAAACAACATTTATTATTTGAATTCAAACACTTACCTTGATAATAGCTCTCATGCACGCTCCAACCCTTCATTGATTGCTTCGGAAATGATGAAAAGAACGGGTTCTTTAATTCCTTGTAGAACTGGCAAAAATGATGCTTGTGGAGTCTTCTCTTTGGAATCTTCAGGTTCAGTGAGAGTAATCAGACTAGCAATGGACTTGTTGAATTGTTCCCTTAAGGTTCTTGCTCCCAGCCTAGTCATAGGTTTGTGTATCATTGTTGGCAGAACGGGTTCTTCAGGAATTGGTAGAACGGGTTCTTCAGGAAATGATAGAACGGGTTCTTCCGGAAGTTTACTATTGATGTCCTCATCATTAGGGATTTCACTTAAACCAAACCGGACCAAATTGACAATTCAAATCAATCCGGTCAGACCGGAAATTGGTGGTGTTGATCGACACCTTCCCAAAACAAACACTTTGGTTCACAGATGTTACAGCCGATCACCACAGCTTTTTCCCTAAGACGATGTTGTCTCCGAAGTCTACCCCCCCCGTAAAGCCACAAAGCCAGCGATCCCTCGGACTTTCGGTCCTCACCCGCCGTTCATCTTTTCTGAGCGAGACGCCGCCGAAATTAGGGCGTCATACAGAATCCCACATCGAACTTCAGTTTCCAGAGGCGCAAGGATCTCAGAGAATCCTCCTCCAGGATACTGTTGTGCCTTTGATATACTTTTCTCGACGTGCGGGCTATCTTTTCTTCTTCCAGAGCTTATGTTGCGGATGATGCACGAGTTAGGGTTTGCACTTACACAGATGTGCCCTAACTTCGTCTGAATTGTTCTGTAGACTTTGGCGGAGGAGCATGGTTACCTCCTGCCACTCCCCGAATTCTTTTACATGTATAGCATGAAGACGGGGGAACTAAGGGCATTCTCTATGCCAGTCCGCTAATCGGGTTCAAGGTCTTCAATAACCTCCCTGAAAAGTATGAGAAATGGAGCAAGTCTTTTTTCCCATCATTGAGCTCACCTTCTGACACCTCAAGGGTTTCTTTATTCCAAACAGGGCTTTGAAAATTGGTAATGAATAGCACTTCGTACGGTTAATCGACTTCCTAATTTTATGTCGCTAACTTTTTTGCTTTTCCCTTTTTAGCTCAGTTCGACCGAGGTTAACTCTCCGCAACCTTCGTAGAGAACTTTGTTCGATTCTGGGGTGGCCAGATTTCTTGGGATTCCTTCTCTTGTGAACGTATCAGGGAATCCAGAGTGAGACTTTGGAACTACTCTCTTGTTCGTTCTTCTCCACCTCAAACTTTCGACATTTCCACAATGAGCTATAGAGAAAAGAGGGCCCTTAAGAAAGAGCTAAAGCTTGCCGAGAAGGAGGTAAAGAAGGTGATGTCGGCCATCATCGTAGATTTGAATGATGAGTCTCCCAAGGAAAAGGAGGCGCCCGCCCTAGTTGCTAGCAACAGACTAACCAAGAGCAGTTTGAAGCATCCAAAGCAGTCTAGGGAAAGGAAGGACCTTGAGTCCTCTCCGTCTTCTTGGGAGAAAAGTCACACCCGAAATTATTCCTCAGGAAAGGAACAGGGTAAATCCAGTTTGAGGGCGGGGTTGACCAAAGCCGAGAAGAACGCTGGCAATCTTCCTGGTAAACAGTCGGGAGATTTGTCGTCCAAACCACCCTCGAGGGAACAGCGTGCGTCATCCCATGGTACTCCCATAGGTAAGCAAGCTAAGAGCTGGTCAATTTTATAAATATGTTTGTTTTTAAGGTAATTACCTAGTTCACTTTTTGCAGCTCCCCCTTCATCTCCAGCGGACTTAATGAGGAGCTATACTCACCCAAGACTTCGCATCCTGGCCTTCACTGACATGTCCAAGACTAGCCGGGGGTACTTCTTTCGGTTTGTAGACAAAGTTGGCGAGGTTCGTAATATATCTACCTGTATGGACTTCAAATGCGTACTGATCTTATAATCCTACTTTATTCTTTATAGGTGATGAACGAGTTCAATAACACTGTGGTATCATACAAAGAGCAGCTGTTCGCCCATCCCTTAATCTCCGAAGTGTAGAAACTTCAACGCAAGGTGTGATGTGATTCTCCTAGGTAGACTGATAATCCTAGAATTCCAAAGGCTCGCGGAGCTGGATGATAAGGCGTTAGGTGAAATCAAAAATCTTTATGTCCCAAACTCTCTTAAAACAAACCAAAAAAAGCAAGGCGATGGAACTTTAGATATAAGCTTCGCGGGGACATATGACAAGGCGTGAGACGAATCCCGAAAGTCCTTGTGCCCTAGACTCTTTTGTAGCGAGTCTTCAATTCTCAGCTAATGAATGGCAACGTTAAGTGCGGCGGAATCACTTGATATACCGAAAAATCATTGATGTAACCCACCAAGGAGAACTTTTTGATGTAACCCACCAAGGAGAAAGAACAAGTTCCAAAAGGAACAAATGAGTGTACCACTCTCAAATAAAAGATAAAAGATAAAAGATAAAAGCTGTGTAAAGCTCAAAAGGAAAAAACCATTGATGAAACAAGCTATAGAAGGACTGTAGGATGTTTACGGTACCTGCTCCATACAAGACCGGTCCTATCCTATTGTGTGGGAGTCCTTAGCCGTTATATGCAGGCTCTGAAAGAATCTCATGGAGCTGCTATGAAGCAGTGTCTTAGGTACTTGCGAGGCACTACTACTTTAAGTCTAAAGTTCAAGAGATCATCTACAGAAAATTTGAGGTTAGTAGGTTACAGTGACAGTAATCACAATGTGGATCCTGATGATGGTAAAAGCGCAACTGGGCATGTGTTTTATGTGTGGATCCTGATGATGGTAAAAGCACAACTGGGCATGTGTTTCATCTTGGTGGCAGTTTGATTACTTGGTGTTCACAGAAGCAGGACACAGTGGCTTTATCATCATGTGAAGCTGAATTCATGGCTGCAACTGAAGCAGCAAGGCAAGCGATCTGGCTTAAGGAGTTGCTCAGCGAGATTACAATGCTAGCATGTGAGAAGGTTGTTATTCGAATAGACAACCAGTCTGCTATTGCTCTTACAAAGAATCATGTGTTTCATGGGCGTAGCAAACATATACATACGAGATATCACTTTGTCAGGGAGTGTGTCGAGAATGGACAGCTAGAAGTCGAACATGTTCCTGGTGAGAAGCAGAAGGCGGACCACACGGAGCAAAACCGAGTTGCCACACAGAGCAAAACCAATTTACAGAAATGTTTAGAAGAATTGTTATTAAAAAAAACTCTAACCTATGTTTTTTTTCTTTTTCCAAACTCAATTTTATATTACCTATTTGGCACAAAATTAATTCAAAGCATGCATACTTACATCACTAAAAGGTTGGACAACTAAAATTCGAAATAGAATTTTAGGAGAAAGAAAACATGAAGAGATTTATTTAATTTTCCAGTGAACCCCGCAGCTTTTCGGGTTACTTGCAAGCTTACAATGATAAACAAAATAAGTAAATATAATCTATAATTTTACATATGTAAATTATCTAATATATAGTATTAAAATTGTATAATAATTTGTAATAGATTGAAATAAATAGTTCCAAATGCCCAACTGATATACGTTTGGGTTATAAATGTTATACCAAATCTTTTACTTATTTTTTAATCTGTTGGACTAAAATATAATATTTTAAATCGGTAAATTATTATTTAAACTATAGTTATGAATGAGAAAACATGATATATATGGGACGATACAGATTTTCTATCTCGAAATATACATACCATCTTTCTCTCTCTCTCTTTTTTTTTTGTCTTTACTTATAACAAAAACGAATCTAGTTATTCTTTTTGTATAAACTGAACTAAAAAAAAATCCATTACTAAATTGGTACAAGTTTGGATTATGAATGTTGATTCCTAAAAAATATGTTTACAAGTATTACCTCGCACGTATATAATATATTGCTTACACGATAGTAAACTTAGTTTTTAAAATCAATTCCGCATGTACGTGCGGGTTCAAATCTAATTATGTAATAAAAAGAATCAAATAAATGTGAAAAGAGAATAATAATTGTTTGAAGTATATTAATTTAATCTGGATACGATTATATATATTAGAAAATCTAAAATACATTTATATATATACGATTTCGAATTTTATAGACCGATTTTTAAGGTAACTAATTTAAATAATTTCCATAAATATTGATTTTTTTCTTACAATTTAAAAAAAAAAACTGTTTTTCTAGAAAATTATGCCAGCCAATGAAAAACTTCACGTATCATTACACCAGCCGAATATGTTATTCAAGAACCAAATAGAATGTACATGGATCGTATAAGAATTATTTTGGGTATAGCCTATAATATAATGACATTTCATATAAATATGAAAAATATTTTAGATATTTTCTTATTTTTGTTTTCCAATTAATAATATAGATACATAAATAAAAATATTCTCGAACCATTAGACAAATGTGTGGTGTGTTTTTGACTGAACGTTCAAACCCTAAAATCGCCCGATCAGTAACCTTTAGTGACGTGACCTGTCAAAAATCTATTGTATATTATTTTATAAAACAAAAACAAAAAACCACAAACAAAAACAAAATCTGTTGGATGTGATACCATTTGTGATAATTGGAAGATATACTTCAGAAAATTACGATAAAGCCAGAAACGTGGTCATTATATGCATCATCTGTACTGTATCCAAAAAGATATATATATCCACAAATTGCTAGGAAAAGGACTACAGGCAAAAAAATAGTAATGTAAAATAAAACAAAATATGTTTACAAGCTATACATTTTCGCTTCAAGTAATAAAAATAGAAATTTTTTGATAGATTTTTGGATAGATTTTTGAAGAAGGGGCCGTAACTAGAAGTATTAAATTTTGTAACATCCGCGAGCCAATTTCTGGTAATTGGGAAGGAGTGTCGATCGACATCAAGGGAGTGTCGATCGACACCATCAATGTTTGGTTCGATCAGGTTGTTTTTAATTGTCGTTTTGGTTTGCTTTGGTTTAATTGGGAATCCCTAATCGGTGTTTATAAGGGAAAACTCGACCTAGGTCGTGAAAAAGTGTTGTCTTGGCCATTCTAAAGAGAAAAGAGAGAAGAGAGAGTGTTCTTGGGAGGTTTTGGAGATTCTAAGCTATTTTGGTGAGATCTGTTCCTGTGGAGTGGAGATCTTGTGCTAGGAACAAAGGAGAAGGCTTCTAAGGGTTAGATTCGTTGTTGTTGAGTCAGAAACTTCCTGCAAAAGAGGTGAGTGCATGACCATGGCTTATCAAAGCCTGAGAATCTTTTGTTTGCTTGATTTGTTGTGTTTTGTGGTGTTTTCCTTGCTTGTGGTGGTTGTGTTATAGTTCTTCTAGGTTCCTAAAGCTTTTGGGTGAGTTTGGAACGGATTGGAGGTGATTGGAAACGGAGATTCGATGGTCGGCTTCGAGCAAAACGCGTCTGCAGAGTCGGTGTCGGTTGACACCATGTTTGGGGCAGTGTCGATCGACACCACTCTGGTGCCGGTCGACACCAACTTGACTGATTCGTGATTTGCCTGGTTTGTTTGTGTTTTGTTGTTATTTGTTAAGTATTGGTTTCTCAGTTGCTTGTGTGTATAGCCTAGTAGATGGGAGGATTGCCTCATTAAGTATTTATGATAATATTTACGCATCTCGATTGTTGTTTGTGGTGTGCAGGTATGTGACGTGGAATCATGGCAATGAGGAGGAGGATGATCTAGGGTCTCGTTTGTGTGTTGTTGGCTATATTGTCTATGATGGAACCTTTAATAAAGTTATGCTAGTTTGTTCGATAGGATGTTTAGGGTGTTATTGTATTCACGATGAATTAGTTTTGTATTATTGGTATGTTTTCCGCTGTGCTTAATGGTTATTGTTGGTTTAATGTTGAGTTGTGGTTTGGGTTGGTTCAATTAAGTAGTATGGAATGCTTAATTATATATTGTATTTAGTATTTTTTTATAAAAAAAGTTTGGTCGTTTCAATTTGGTATCAGAGCCTTTACGGTTCTAGGATGGTTAAGTGGATGGTTAGAGCGGTTAGGAATTTAATTGGGTGAATTATTTTCATGTTGCTTGATACATGTTGTTGTTAGATGGAAATTGATTATGAGTAGTTAGTCAAATTTTTTTGTGGTATGGAGTCCTAGTATTATCATCCTCTTCGAGCCTTCAATGAGATTCCACGCTAAGATGTGTGTTTTGTGTGAAGTTTTGAATTGTGTGCTTAGCTTTCTGTTCTGGATAGTGCAGATGGTTAAGGGTGGAGATGAGGCTGGTTGTGGACGCGGTCGTGGTCGTGGTAGGGGCAGAGTTCTAGCAGTGATTGAGTCGGTTGAGCAGAATGTGACAATTGAGGGTGTCGGCAAATCGCAGGACTTCCAGGAGGGGTCCATGAGTGTGGCCGGTGGTGGTACTGATAGGACTGTAGGCGCTGAGGGGTTCAGTGCGGATGGTATCGGTGCTCGAGTGGCCGGTGGTGCTAGAGTTTCGGGTGTGGGAATCCTAGCAGGTGGAGCCCATGTAGAAGGTGTGGACCTGGTGGGCTTGTTGACACAGCTGTTGGAGCAGATACCGGGAGTGGGTCCGGCTCAGGCTCAGGTAGTACCACCAGTGGTGGCGGAGGAGCAGAAGCCAGTGGCTGCGGATGTGAGAGCTCATGCTCGTTATTTATCTATGCTGAGGGAGATGCATAACATTGATACTGTACGGTTTTCGGGTGGTACAGATCCTACCGCTGCGGATGCGTGGAGGACGAATGTGAAACCTAACTTCTAGACTCTGAGATGTCCTAAGGAGTTTTGGGTGGACATAGGGGTCCATCACTTTGTTGGTGATGCTCAGGTGTGGTGGAGATCAATGACTGCTAGGAGAGTGCAGAAGGAGTTGACTTGGGCTGACTTCGTGGAGGTGTTCAACCGTAAGTACTTTCCGAAAGAGACATTAGACCGGTTGGAGATGCAGTTCCTTCAGTTATCTCAGGGGACACGGTTAGTGCAAGAGCTGGACTTGGATTTCAGTCGACTTCTGTGTTATGGGGGTCGGGCGATGGAGTCCGAGGTGGCTCAGATCAGGAGGTTCATGAGGGTACTTCATGAGGACTTGAGGGTCCACTGCAGAGGGAGGAGTTACGCTATGAGGGCGGAGCTAGTGGAGACTGCAGCAGAGATAGAGGATGACTTGAGGTCAAAGGTAGTAGTGGTCAGTCCAGCGGTTCAGACGGAGGATACTTTGGAGCAGAGCAACCCAAGCAAGGGTAACAAGTCAGAGCAAAGGCATAAGAGGAAGCGGGAAGACACGTTAGGTATGCAGCAAGGTGGGTGAGGGTGCTTCGGATGTGGAAGCAAGGACCACATGTTGGCAGACTGTCGAAAGAAAGGTAATCCGCAGGAATATCGTTGATCGTGTTATCATTGTGGGGAGGAGGGGCACATCAGGCCTTTCTGTCCTAAGTGGAAGCAGATGATGGAGGGTGCGGCACAACCAAAGGGAGGACCATGTGCTGAACCCGGAGTCTAGTTGGGTTTTGTTTCTTTTTATTTCAGCTATGTATTTTCGTTTGGAGTTGTAAACGTTTATTGCACTTCAGGATTTAATAAAATGGAGTCATTTGGTTTTTGTGATTTGTGAATCTTGTGGAAAAGGAAATCGCTCGGGAGTTCTATAAATGGAAAGTTGCCATAAATGAAAAGTTTCCATAAATAGAAAGTTTCTAAAAGTAGAAAGTTTTATGAATAGTTAGGACTTGTCTGTTTTTGGAAAAGGGATGTGATATGCCGGAGTGGCGGGAATGTTTAGAGGTTGACCTGCAAAGTGGTCGAAGATGAGATGATCAGTTCTCAAGGATTTTGTTTTGATTGGTGATGTCACGGTCTTAAAAGAATATGCGGGTTCTTAAAAAAATAGGAAGTTTATGAATAGTTAAGCTTGTCTATTTTTGGAAAGGGTGTTTGTAAACACCGAAGTGTTTGAGATGATAGGAGTGAGGCCTGGGGGTGGCCATGATAGTGTTGATATTCTTGGAGAGATATGGTGTTGGTAGTACATTGAGATGTTCTACGTGGATCACGGGTGTGGTCCCGATTGGAGAAATTCTTATAGACGTTTTGACCGTTTGCTATAAGGGCGGGGAGTCCTGAACATCTCATGAGGAGATGGGGGTTCTCCTGAGGGGACGGGGGATTCCCTAGATATCGATAGCTTGAGGGACTACGGTCCTAAGGGTGGCAGAGGAGATGATGATTCTCCTGAGGAGATGAGGGTTCTCCTGGTACCGAGATCTCGAGGGACTGCGGTCCTGAGAGTGTGATCAGTATGGCTTGAAGGTTGCGACCTAAGAGCAGATGAGTTGGTGGCAAAAGTGTCAAGGACGTGGGGATAAGCTTAGTAACCGGAAGTGGATTATGGAGATTGATGGGGTTTCAATCTCAGATTTTGCTATTGTGACCCGATGTGGATTTAGGAGATTGATGGGGATTCAATCTCAGGTTTCAGGTCGAGATCGGGCGCACGATCTCAGGATTGATGGGGGTTCCGTCTCGGGGTTGTTGTGTGTGGACCGGGAGGTTCAGGTGGATGCTGGTCGGGGGAAACAGAGTTGTGATGGTTGAGGGAGTCTGGTTTGAGTTGACTGGAAGATTCTATTTTGGTTTGACCAATGGGGTCTGATTGTGTTGACCAGTGGGGTCAGGGTGGTTTGGATTAGTGGTGTCATGGTTGCGGTAGACCAGAATGGTTGGATGGTGCGAACAGTTGCGATGGTGGTTTGATGAGTTTTGCGGATGAGTGGCGGTATGTTCAGATTTGAAGACGAATCTTTTGTTAGAGGGGGATAATTGTAACATCCGCGAACCAATTTCTGGATATTGGGAAGGGGTATCGATCGACACCAAGGGGAGTGTCGATCGACACCATCGATGTTTGGTTAAACCAGGTTGTTTTTAATTGTTGTTTTGGTTTGGTTTGGCTTAATTGGGAATCCCTAACCATTGTTTATAAGGGAAAACTCGACCTAGGTCGTGAAAAGTGTTGTCTTGGCCGTTCTAAAGAGAAAAGAGAGAATAGAGAGTGTTCTTGAGAGGTTTTGGAGATTCTAAGCTGTTTTGGTGAGATCTGTTCCTGTGGAGTGGAAATCTTGTGCTAGGAACAAAGGAGAAGGCTTCTAAGGGTTGGATTCGTCGTTGTTGAGTCAAAAACTTCATGCAAAAGAGGTGAGTGCATGACCATGGCTTATCTAAGCCTGAGAATCATTTGTTTGCATGATTTATTGTGTTTTGTGGTGTTGTCCTTGCTTGTGGTGGTTGTGTTATGGTTCTTATAGGTTTCTGAAGCCTTTGGGTGAGTTTTAAACGGATTGGAGGTGATTAGAAACGGAGACTCGATGGTCAGCTTTGAGCATAATGCGTTTGCAGAGTCGGTGTCGGTCGACACCATGTTTGGGCCCGTGTCGATTGACACCACTCTTGTGTCGGTCGACACCAACTTGTCTGATTCGTGATGTGCCTGGTTTTTTTGTGTTTGGTTGTTATTTGTTAAGCATTGGTTTCTTAGTTGCTTGTGTGTATAGCCTAGTAGATGGGAGGATTGCCTCACTAATTATTATGATAATACTTACGCATCTTGATTGTTGTTTGTGGTTTGCAGGTATATAATGTGGAATCATGGCGATGAAAAAGAAAATGATCTAGGGTCTCATTTGTATGTTGTTGACTATATTGTCTATGAAGAAACTTTGATAGAGTTATGCTAGTTTGTTTGATAAGATGTTTAGGGTGTTATTGTATTGACAATGAATTAGTTTTGTATTATTAGTATGTTTTCCGCTGTGCTTAATGGTTATTGTTTGTTTAATGTTGAGTTGTTGTTTGGGTTGGTTCAATTAAGTAGTATGTGATGCTTAATTATATACTGTATTTAGTATATTTAATACAATTTTATACCATTTTCTAATTTAAAGTAAATATTTTTTAAATATAAAATTAAAACTAATCTTCAAGTTATATATAAATGTGTATAAAGTTAATGACAGATTTTACATGCTGGTTATAAAAGCGAACTGTGATATACTTATATTATTCATATATAAATTCTAAATTCAGTATTATTTTAATTTCTTAACCTGATACCGGTGAGTACTGACTACTGAGTAAGTGTCTCCGATTGGATCTATGTACCATTACCTCATTAGGGTTGTTGTTGGATTTTTCTATTGATGGTAGGCCACTGTCAATATATAAAAACATTATTTGCGTCCAGAAAAATTTATATAAATATTTTTGTGTCAAGAGGAAAATGGCAGAAAATTATAGTCTTTTTTTTCTTTATTGTAATTAGGGTATTCCAAAAAGGGTGGACAGAACTGCATTTGATCTAGTAAGTAATACTGTATAAGGAAAAGATGCACATTTTTCTCAAAAAATGCAAACTGGCCTGAATATTTCGGAGAAATAACATAAACTTTCGTCCTAAATATCTTTGAAAAATTCTCACCTTTGTTTTTTTCCAGGTTTGAAACCCTAACTTTTCAATAAATGGTAAACTAACCCTTAGTACTAACAAATCTTCACTTTATCTTAAGTTTAATTTCAAAGTTATTCATTAACTAAATTATGACATATGTCAATTTTATTGATAAAATGTCAACACGTATCAAAATATTATATTCTCGAGAGACTTTAAAGACATGTTTACTAATCCTACATATCATCATATGATATTTTTATGTGTTTTGGAATCATTCGCACAATTTGAACAATCATTTTCTGGAAGGTCATGTATCATGTAACTACCCAGTTTAAGCCCGTTGAACCGTGGAGTTATTTTATGACTTTAACCAAAAATATAAGTACTGTTATGAATAATAGATGGATGCCCATTATAAGGCCCATCTTCTAAGAAGTCTCTAGAATTACTTGTAAACTAGGTTTACTTTGTCATCAAGCAAAACCCTCTCTTTGTATTCCTATATAAAGGACCTTTCATTCATTGGAATAATACACTCATATCTTCCTCCTCTTTTGTCTATCTATAACACGTTATCAGCACGCTCTCTGAAGCTAAAAGGTATAGAATTTTTAGTTTACTTATTTATTTACTTTGATCTATAGAACCATGTTTATTATCAACTCATGGTTCATCGTATACTGAAACAAACAATACACATAAACCGACGACTATTATTATATAGATCGGTGAAGCATGATTCAATGATTCAACGAAGAAGAGAATCATGCTTATTGTTTGATTCTTTAATTATCACACTATGATTCAATGATTCACAAGAAGAGAATCTATTATTATTATTATCATAATATTGAATATATTTTATTACTACTTATGTATTACATAATATTTTATTTTAAATACATAAGATCTGTTTATAGATTAATATTTTATTACTATAATTTATCTAAATCTTTACTATTTGGTAAATATAATTATGTGTATTATTTACTTTACTTTTAATATATAAGATCTGTTTATAGTTTACATCTAATATAATATTTTGTTACTATAACCTACTCATCTACGTCTTTATTTGGTCAATCTAATGTTTAATATTGATGAATGTATGCTTAATTTGCTGTTTGAGCTTTTTCTACGTCACTTTTGATTTTTGCAATTGTGTTCGGTTACTATTTGATTGTTTATTATTTATCTTCATTGTTGATTTCTACGTGCATATTTTCATCTTGTTTGATAGTTATATATATATTTATGAAATTTAATTATTGTTTCAGTCATGTCAAAACTCACTAGTCTTGAATTTGGAGCTCTTGACATTAGTGGAGATAACTACTTGGCATGGGCACTAGATGCTGAAATTCATCTAGATTCAAAAGATCTCCTTGACACCATCAAAGAAGGAAATCAAACTCAAAGCAAGGACAAGTCCAAAGCTATGATTTTCCTTCGTCATCACCTCCATGAGGATCTCAAGAATGAATACTTGAGTGTGAAAGACCCACAAATCCTTTGGAATGATCTAAAGGAAAAGTATGATCATCAGAAGACTGTGATCTTACCTAAGGCTCGCTATGATTGGACTCACCTGAGATTACAAGACTTCAAGTCTGTAAGTGAGTACAACTCAGCTTTGTTCAAAATAACTTCCAAATTGGAATTATGTGGAGAGAAAATCACGGATGCAGACAAGTTGGAGAAAACATTCTCCACTTTTCATGCTAATAACATTGTCCTGCAGACACAGTACCGTGAGAAGGGATTCGTGAAGTATTCCCAACTCATCTCTTGTCTCCTTGTAGCTGAGAAACAAAATGAGCTGTTGTTGAAAAATCATGGACTACGCCCTTCTGGCTCTGCTCCATTCCCTGAAGCGAATGTGACATCCTATGATAAGACCAATAATAATGGTCAAGGTCGAGGTCGTGGTCGTGGTCGTGGTCGTGGACGTGGATACGGTCGAGGCCGTGGCCGTGGGATTCAGTTTAAAAACCATTCTCACCAGAAGTGGGAAAACAAAGGTGGTAACAAACAAGAAAAATCAACATATCCGAATATATGTTACCGTTGTGGAGGAAAAGACCATTGGTCCCGTACCTGTCGTACCCCAAAACATCTTGTTGAGCTCTACCAACAATCAATCAAGGAAAAGGGAAAGAAAGTGGAGACAAATATGGTGTTTGAAGATGGAGAAGATGATTTTGACTTTGGTGATTTCGCTCACCTAGACATTCCAGATCTCTTCCCTCCTGAAGAAGAGAAAAATTGATCAAGCTAGAAGAGCTAGATTTATTTAACCTTGTCTCTTATTTTATTGTTTTTGGCTTTTAGTTATTTGGATTTCAGATTTTATTTTATTTTATTCTATGCATTTATGTATTTTGAGACATGGTTAAAGTTTATTTATAAAGATATTTATTTCTATTTATATATATATATATATTTTTTAAGTAATACTTATATGAGATTAATTTAATCTTGTTTACTTATTTGAAGAACAATGAATGGTGGAGATTTATGCTTGGCCGACAGTGCAACTAGTCATACAATTTTAAAAAATAGGAGTTATTTCTCCTCTTTAACAATGAAAGAAGCAAGTGTAAGTACTGTAACTGGTAGTGCAAAGATAATTGAAGGCTCTGGAAGAGCTAATATATCATTGCCAATGGGAACAAAATTAGAAATTGTTGATGCATTATACTCCCCTAAGTCTCATAGAAACTTATTAAGTTTTAAAGATATCCGCAGAAATGGATACCATATTGAGACAATGAGCAAAGGTAGCACTGAATACCTTCAAATCACAAATAATACCCAAGGCTCTAAAAATATTGTGGAAAGACTGCCTGCATTTGCCACTGGGCTTTACTATACAACAATTAATATAATTGAAGCAACTGCTATAGTAAACCAGAAGTCCACAGAAATTTTAAAAGTTTGGCATGACCGGTTAGGTCACCCCGGCACAACAATGATGCAAAAGATAATAACAAATTCATGTGGTCATTCATTAAAGAACCCGAAGATTCTTCCTAATGATTTTTCGTGTGTTGCTTGTTCACAAGGCAAGTTGATTATACGACCTTCGCCAGCAAAGATAAATTCAGAACAAATTAATTTTCTAGAACGCATACAAGGAGATATATGTGGGCCTATTCACCCATCATGTGGAACTTTTAGGTATTTTATGGTCTTAATTGACGCATCTAGTCGATGGTCACATGTATCCTTGTTATCAACTCGAAATCTAGCATTTGCAAGATTACTTGCCCAGTTGGTTAGACTGCGAGCACACTTTCCAGATTTTCCTTTGAAGAAAATCCGTCTTGATAATGCTGGTGAATTCACATCTCAAGCTTTTAATGACTACTGCATGTCTATAGGGATAAGTGTTGAACATCCTGTAGCACATGTTCACACACAGAATGGCTTAGCAGAATCACTAATCAAGCGCCTTCAGCTGATTGCTAGACCATTACTAATGAAATCAAAACTTCCTATATCTGCTTGGGGACATGCTATATTACATGCGGCAGAACTGATTCGCATCAGACCAACAAGTCAACATAAGTTTTCCCCATCACAATTAGTTCTGGGTCAGGAACCAAATATTTCTCATCTTAAAATATTTGGATGTGCTGTATATGTTCCAATTGCTCCACCACAGCGAACTAAGATGGGACCTCAAAGGAGGTTGGGAATATATGTTGGATTTGATTCTCCATCAATAATAAAGTATCTTGAGCCATCCACAGGGGATTTATTCAAGGCTCGATTCGCAGACTGTCATTTTAATGAGTCTGTTTTCCCAACATTAGGGGGAGAAAATAAACAGCTGGATAAAGATATAAATTGGAATCAATTGTCAATGGCTTATCTTGATCCTCGGACTAAAGAGTGTGAATTAGAAGTCCAAAAGATAATTCATTTACAGAGTTTAGCAAATCAATTGCCAGACACGTTTGCTGATCCAAAAAGTGTAATCAAATCATATATACTAGCTGTAAATGCTCCAATAAGAATAAATATCCCTGAAGGACAAAATCAAACTGCTAATGAGTCTAAGACACGTTTGAAACGTGGTAGACTCGTTGGTTCCAAAGATAAAAATCCTCGAAAAAGAAAAGGAGCAGAAATTAGCAATGGTGAAACAGAGGAAATAATTATGAAAGAAAAATCTCTGGAAGAGACCTTAGACATGACAAAGAAAGAAATCCAGGTACCTGATAATGAAGAGATCTCAATTAATTATGTCTTGTCTGGAATAAAATGGAACCGAAAGCAAATCGACGTCGATGATATTTTTGCATATAATGTAGCAGTTGATGTTATGGATGAGGATCATGAACCAACATCTATTGCAGAGTGTACACAAAGAAGTGATTGGCCAAAATGGAATGAAGCAATAGATGCAGAATTAAAATCTCTTGCAAAGAGAGAAGTTTTTGGACCAGTAGTCCGTATACCTAAAGGTGTAAAACCAGTGGGACATAAATGGGTTTTTGTGCGAAAGAAGAATGAAATTGGTAAAATTGTGAGATATAAAGCACGTTTAGTTGCACAAGGTTTTTCACAAAGACCTGGAATTGATTATGAAGAGACATACTCTCCTGTGGTGGATGCAACTACTTTCAGGTTCCTCATTAGTCTGGCAATAAAAGAAGGACTTGATTTACGTTTAATGGATGTAGTCACAGCCTATTTATATGGACCATTGGAAAATGATATTTATATGAAAGTTCCAGAAGGATTTAAACTGCCTGTAGCAGTGAAACCTGATTTTCGAGATCAATACTGCATAAAATTAAATCGATCTCTTTATGGATTAAAACAGTCAGGACGTATGTGGTATAATCGTCTTAGTGAGTACTTACTAAAAGTAGGCTACAAGAATGATCCTGTTAGTCCATGCATATTTATAAAGAGATTTAAGAAAGGATTTGTTATAATCGCAGTATATGTCGATGATTTAAATATCATGGGAACTCCTGCAGAGATTTCTTTCACAGTAGAATATTTGAAGAGAGAATTTGAGATGAAAGATCTCGGGAAAACAAAATTTTGTTTGGGACTACAAATTGAACACCTAAAAAATGGTATTTTGGTGCATCAAGAGACATACACAGAAAATGTGCTTAAAAGGTTCTATATGGATGGAGCACACCCCTTAAGTAGTCCAATGGTTGTAAGAACACTTGATGTGGAAAAAGATCCATTCCGCCCTCGAGAAAATGATGAAGAAGTTCTTGGTCCTGAAGTACCATACTTAAGTGCAATAGGGGCATTAATGTACCTTGCTAGCCATACAAGACCTGATATATCATTTCAGTGAATTTATTAGCAAGGTTTAGCTCATGCCCAACTCGACGGCACTGGAATGGGATTAAACATATACTTCGTTATCTTCAAGGAACGAAGGACATGGGTTTATTCTTTTCCAATTTATCCAAGAAAGATTTAATTGGTTTTGAGATGCAGATACTTATCTGATCCCCATACTGGTAGATCACAAACAGGATATGTATTCACATGTGGAGGTACTGCTATTTCCTGGCGTTCATGAAGCAAACTATTACAGCCACCTCTTCTAATCACGCAGAAATTTTAGCCATTCATGAAGCTAGCCGCGAGTGTGTATGGTTAAGATCCATTATTCATCATATTCGAGAAGATTGTGGTCTATGTGCAGGGAAAGATGCTCCAACAATTATGTATGAAGACAATGCTGCATGCATTGCACAACTTAAAGACGGATACATCAAAGGCGATAGAACGAAGCATATTCTACCAAAGTTCTTCTACACACACGACCTGCAGAAAAATGGCGATGTACGCGTTTTAGAGATTCGTTCGAGTGAAAATTTGGCGGACTTATTTACCAAGGCGCTACCTACTGCTACTTTCAAGAAGTTGGTTTATCATCTCGGATTACGTCGTCTCAAAGATCTCAACATGTGTACTCATCAGGGGGAGTAGTTGCGCGCTGCACTCTTTTTCCCTTAACCATGGTTTTTCCCATTGGGTTTTCCTGGTAAGGTTTTTAATGAGGCAGCATTTCGGCGCATTCCGAGTTACATTTTTATAATGGACATCCAAGGGGAGTGTTATGAATAATAGATGGATGCCCATTATAAGGCCCATCTTCTAGAAGTCTCTAGAATTACTTGTAAACTAGGTTTACTTTGTCATCAAGCAAAACCCTCTCTTTGTATTCCTATATAAAGGACCTTTCATTCATTGGAATAAGACACTCATATCTTCCTCTTCTTTTGTCTATCTATAACAAGTACACTTTTATGACATAGGTGGCCAAATCAATCCTTTTAAACTTCTATGCAAGTCCCTGAAACCGTAGTATTACAATTCATCTCCACTAACAGATTTATCCTCGAATCTCGAACAACCATCACCGAATGACTCATGTGCACTACTTGGTAGGAAAACTAATTATAAAGCTAAATGATTTAAATCCAACTATTGTTTTTGCTTCTGTTTGATTAAGCCAAATATTGTTTTCCAGTGTTTCTAGATAATAGAAAATATTTGGGTTCACGGTGAACTCTTTTATTCACCTCAGTTATTCAACCACATAAAATAAGATTATGCCACCTAATAAAAAGAAAAAAAAAATTGTGTATTCGCTTATAACATGAGCGTATTTTCTATCCTAGATTATTTGTGTATTCATTTGTGATAAGTTTTATTGGATTAATATATTCGAGTAATTAAATATATTTTTTTGCCTGCATTTAAATTAAATATTAATAGGGTGAATTTATTTTTGGATGGGGTTAACTTAAAACCCTTAAGAAAAAATTCACTTTTTTCAAAATTTAACCTACACGGCTACACCCATCCTAGTTAGGCATGACCAAATATCAAACAGCGCTAACTGTTTTTTTTTAAACCATAACCAAATCATTCATAAACTGTTACCGTAACCACAAATTAGACTCTCTTTTTTTTTTTGTATAAAAAGTTAACTAATCATAACCGCATAACCATAAACATATTAAAACGTTTGATTAACTGTACGGTTAACAGCGTGGTTAAAACCTTTGAAATATGTATAGTGCAAAGTGTATAACTGTGCACACAGTTTTTTTTTTGGTGCAAAGTAACTGTACACAGACTATCACTTAAAAAACTATAGAGTATTTGATCAGAGATTCTTAGGTAAACTCAGTAGCTAATCTTGTTGAAACTATGTATTTCTCTTCCAAGAGGTGGATGGAGTATTTCAATTTTAAGCTACAAAGTTTAACAAATAATGAATAAAAAAATAAAGGGCCAAATTTTTTATTTTGTCGGTTGATGTTCTGAAAACAATCCTAGCATATTGTTTTTGAATATTGCCACATACAGTCAGAAGACAAAGAATTTTGTAATTTTATGTATAAAAAATCTATAAATATAATATATTGTGTTTTCTGATATTTCCATATGCTATAATTAGCTCCACAGAAAATATAAATATAGGAAACGTAATAAAATTATAAAAATCTGAAAGAAACAGTATAAATTATGAAGATATGTCCAAAATTTGGACTTTTGTACGATGCCGACTCAATAATATCACAATACAACCTTACCGCTTTTGACCCCAAAAAAAAAAAAAACCCTTACCGCTTCGTTGAGAAAAACGTCTTATATGCAAACCAGCAGAGCAGGTACTATTTATTGATGATAACAACTTTATTCTTAACACTTTTGACCACATACTGGTGTACTCTAGTGTAGCAACTAGCAAGCAAACGATTCTATGTTTAATATTCTGACGCATTTACTCATCACCTCTAGTCCTATGTGTTGGTCCCCTATGCTTTTTACTCGTAACGTGGCAAACAACCATAACAAAAATTTGGTAAATTATTTTATAATAACGAATATATATATATATATAATGTATATATGAATTCTTTTTTTGTCGGCTAATGTATATATATATATATATATATATATATGAACCAAAGGTCAAAGAATACCATAAATATATGTAATATTTTTATTAATATTGAAATCGTACCGATACGTTGCATTATGTTCAAAGGCAAAAGGAACATTATTTGGTTAAATAAAAAAATTTGTTAAGAGTAATTTTTGTAATTATAATTTTTTATGTCATGTCTTGTTATCATTCAAGTCATACATCATGAGCGTTCACATCATGTTTTGTTAGCATTTTTTACAGTTGACTAATATCTAAATTAGTCAATATGGATTTTGAAACTATAAATAAAAGTTTAGATAGTTTATTTGAATTTTGTTAATGGTTCAGGTTGAAAAATACACTATTTTATTTCATGGATAGAAAAATACATTTTCAAAATTATTTGGGTTGAAATATACATTTTCCCCAATGTTCAAGCGGCGTAATACTCAAAATCTAAAACCTTAAATCATTTAGTAAACACAAATTACTTTTAAGCAATCCCATAGTCTCGCGTTCTATCTATACAATTACACCTTAAGGTAGAACATGCATGCCCCCAGATTTCCAAGGGGAGAGGATTAGTACAAAGATACATTCACGGATTCACCTACGTAATTTTTGATCATCGAAATATGTAGACTCTCAAGGAGTATTTTCACATAGCCTCATGCAAACCTTTAGAAACATTGCCCGTAGGGTAAACATTAAATTTATACAAACAGTCAATCAATCAAGAAGCCATATTTCTTTATCAGAATCACTACTCATATCAATTAATTGACAGTTAAGTAAATCGTTTTATCGATAACAATATGCTCGTAATCAGTTTGCCTATGATAAATGAAAAAGAACCTTAGCCAAGAACCAATTCCATAAATGTGAGAGTAATTTGCCGATAGCCTGGTTTTAACAAAAACGTAACTTAGGTGAATGGGCCAAGCTTATAATTTTGGACATAAATGTCATAAAACAAACGGACGAATTTGCACGTGTGATATTGCAATTTAAATACCCAAATGACCAATATGCATGCATTGATATAACAAATCTAAATCATTTTTAATAATCTTGCTAACAATGTATAATTTATTAGACATCCAAAGTAATTTCAAATATAAATAAGCATAGAGCATTATTTATTAGGCATTTAAATAATTTATAAATTTTATTTGCTTTATTCCGGTTTTTTATTTGAAAGAATTTAAACTTTTAAAAAATTAAAATATTATTACTTCAGTGTTACACGGCTTAAATATCATTTTATTATTTTATTAACCATGTCAATATTAGAGATATAGAGGTTTTTTTTTTTTTTTTTTTCAACCAATTAAATTAGAAGATAACCCCAGTGTTGGAAACCCAAACCGGAGGAATATAGAAGTATTTTTATAAGATGATTAAGTTAATATTATGTTAAAAAATTATTGTCCCGTAGTAGCCACGGTTAAATCATAAAATTAACAATCAAAATACAATTATGCAATTTTAAACATTCAACAAAGCAAACAGAATTAACAATCAAAATACAATTATGCAATTTTAAACATTCAACAAAGCAAACAGAATTAACAAATTATAATACAACTTAAAATTTAAATTATTTAGTTACAAAAAACTTGTTTAAATCTAGTTTTACAATTAAACGAGATTACATGTCGGTTTTAGTTTTATAATTGAACGTAATTATATTTCGGTTTGAATTTATAAAAAAGGGTTAGGATTTGGATTTAGATTTTACAATTAAACGAAATTATATATGAATTTTGGTTTAAAAAAAAAGTAGCGTAAAAAACTCTCCCATGATAAAATATCGAGGCAACAATTGGGGAGACTCCGGCCGATGCTTGCTCCGACGAGGAAAAAAAAGCTAAACGGTGGCATAAAACTAATTGCGTTAGGTGTCCCTCACTTAGAAGTTAGACCTTCTCTTTTGCCATATGGGCCTAAACCTACTTACCTCTCCTTGGAGGCCCAACATCATAAGGTGTCTCCCAGTTACGACATTGCAAGAATCCAGGTTTGTTTTACGCTTCTCTTTGTCTCCGTGTAACGAACCTCTGTTTTGACTATTGGAACCAACTGATAGAAAATATCCTTTGGAACCTAATTAAACTTTGTTGCTATGTTGGTGCAAACGTCTTATGAAAACCTCCACCTAAGGGTTGCATCAACCTCAGGGATGTCCCGCTTACCACCACTTGAACCTAGGGTCTGCTCTCTTTTTTTTTATTGTAACTTCGACTACAAGTTTTGTGTAGATTTCTTTACCCCCATAGTCAAGGGCTTCATGTGAGGGAGGACTCACCTACTCTGGTACGGTATTGCATCTATCATGTCAAGTAAAACCTTCTTGAAACCCCCATTCCCAACCTTATCCTATCGCCTCAAGGATGTAAGCTTGGGCTGATTTCTTCTTTACAGTGTACAACCGACTACAACTTTTGTGTGGATTTATAACCTTCTTGTCTGATGGTTTCATGTGAGAGAGGACACACCTGCTTTGTTAAGGTTTTATACTTATCACTGGTGTTTCCCGATTATACCTTCACCTAAAGCCTTGAGATATGAACCTAAAAGATTGAAAACCTTGATTTTTTGTTTATGACCCTTCCCATGCTCGGGGATCACCTAATATATGTCTCCTCCGAGGAGCACTCTATTAAAAGTTTTGATGCATATTTTGCACGAGGCATGTAACATCCTTGAACTGGATTGTGGACTTTTGGTGAGGGTGTCGATCGACACCAGTGGTGGGTGATGCTTGACACGTTATGTGGTCGGGTTGTGATAACATCATTATTTTACCTATTTTAGCTATAGTTTTTATATACATTTAAGAAGAGTTTGACATGATTTCAAGGCTTTAATGTCTATTATTAAGTACTTTAGATTTTAAGAAGGTTTTATAGCAAAAAGGACTAAAAGACAAGAAATACGTTTTAGGACAGATTCAAAGCTTTACAATATGGGTCAGTTTTGAAGGACTTCCAGAACTCACATTTTAGTGTCTATGGAAAGATGGAAGAGTCATCTTTCTCCTCCAAGTGGATCAAGCTATTTCGTCCAGCCAATTGGAAGATATGCCCGATTTACCAAAGCGTGTTTTAAACTGACGAGAAGATAAGTTCGAAGCCAAGTGGACTTTAATGATAGCCCGATTAGCAACCTTCACGGCGGCCCGGTCCAGAGGAGTCCCGACGGTCTAGAACCTTCCTACGCCGCTCCTTGTCCTGCACTCAACATGAAATGACGTTTTTACCCTTACAAAACCCTAAGCCTTCAAAACCCTATAAAATCATCTAAACCTAGGGTTTAGTGTGTGCCTTAAAAGTGACTCAAAACTAGACAACCAGAACAGAAGAGAAGCAGCCACGAACAGCAGCCCTCTCTCGTCCTTCTGTCAAAGCTTTGAAGATCCATCAACTCTTTCTCTTTCTTTTGTTCGTTTGATACACTAGTGTTCATAAGGAGAAGTCTTTACATCTTGTACTCGATTTTAAGAAGTAATCTCTAAACCTTATTCTTACTATTTATTCTTTTATGTTTATGAATTATTCAAACCTTGCTTTGATGATTCCCATAAACATGCTGGAGTAGTTTTCTAGTTGGGTTTAAAGGGATAATCAAAGGGGGGGGGAGATGATCTTAGTTTAGGAGACAATTTTTAGGGTTTTTTTGTATTTATATTTGTTTATTCTATACTTTAATTATGAGTCTTAGCTTAAAGTGTGTGTGCGTCGCTAAAATCTTTCATATGTGCTTGACCTAGCTTAGATGTGTTTCGTGTCATAGGAAGCACATACCACTTACCTATGGAACTTCATGAATTAGAATCGAACTTGTTTTAAATGCTTTGATCTATTTGTCATTGCCTGCGACATTTGAGTAATGGAGTATAGGGATCTTAGATGGTTAGCTTGTGATCTATAAGTTAATGGTTCATTCGTGTTTCGTAGTTCGAGTCTTAGATAAACAAACTAATTCTAAACTTTCCTAGATAAATAGATGCCCAACGCTTTTCTCATTTATTTTATTTGCTTTAAATTAGATTATTTGCTTACTTACGACCGCGACAGCCAGAACCCCTTTTTATTCAGTCTTAGCCTTACATCTCTTCCGACAGATTCTCTAAACAACAACTTTATCTATGTGGGATCGATCCTTAAACACTCCAACTGATTAATTGTGCAATTGCAGTAGTCGTGTGGTCTTTTTAAGGTAAAAGATTTTGAAGCGAAAATCACACGCATCACAAGTTTTTTCGCGCTGTTGGAGAGATTGTTTGTTTACAAGAGTCTAGGAACTAGAGTAACGTCTAGGACACCTTACTTTTTAATTTTTCTTTTCTTTTCATTTGTTTCAAGAGACCTTGAGGATGAACCTCGACGCTCTCCCAGACGAATTCAGAATCTCACAATCCCACAACTCCTATCATATTATGAGACGGTTTGCAGATCACAACATTTAATTTTGCGACGAGATTGTCACTAACTTATGTATAGTCATTAAGTAGTCATAAAGTAGTCACAAAACCGTCACGATTATTGTGACCAAAAAAAGAGTCACAAATTGTAGTCTCTAAATGCATGTTTTCTTGTAGTGATTGTAGATAATAATTTTACAACGTCACTCTTCACATTATTAATCTTTTTAATAAATGCATCTCCTCTGTATTCTGATTCAAATCGATTGAATTCTTGATACTAGGATTTTTTGGTGTGTCTATTCTAGTAGGTTAAATTAACCTTATGCATTGTAGTACTTAAGGTGTCAATCCAAATGGGATGATGCTAATCACAAAAGATGCAATCAAGATAGAACAAGTTAAGCCAAGTGCAATAAATAAGAGTAAGCATAATTAACTAATAAGCAGAAGAAAACAAGAACAGAACAATGCATAAACAAGAAAGTAAACTGGAGCTTGACCTAGCACTCGGTCGAGTGCATGGTCGAGTGTACAGTCGAGTGATGCATAACAAAAGATTAAATACAAAACTAAAAGCAGAAACAATAAAGCAGACAATGACAAGTAATTAAATGCTAGAAAAAAAATTAAACAAGTAGCAAATAGATCCTAAGGATGGGAATAATTGGTTGGTATTAAACTTAATCTATCTAGGTTGCTTAACAAAACTCAATCAACAAAGAGCTAATCCTTAGACAATGATCTCATAAACTTGCTAGTCCAATCTCATGGCAATAACAATCAAGTCTAGTATCATCCTAACCCAACTCTCATTGGTGAAACATACTAAACAGGCAATAAGATCCAGATTCATTATTTGTAAAAAACCATCCTAGACAACTAATCTCTTAACAATAACAATCAAGTCTAGTAACATCCTAACCCAACTCTCATTGGTGAAACCATACTAAAACAGGCAGTAATCTCCAGCAGATGCTTTATCTAACAATCTAAGTATTGGTATGATGAAAGGAAGTTTAATATCTATTCTTAACTTCTAAGAACAAGAACAGCATAGAGAACAACAAATCTGGAAAGGATTCAATAGAATTCAAGCTTAAACAACCTAAACAAACTAAGTTCTCTACCAACCTAACCCATCCTTAAGAATCTATCTCTACTCAGATCTAATAAAGGAGATTTAAGAACATAAACCAAGAAAATGATGAAATAGATATAATCAGAAAGATAATGATGAAATAAGAAACTTTGTAGAAGAAATCAAATGCAAATACTTAAAGGATTAAAAGTTATGAAGATTACAAGTTTTGGTGGCTAAACCTAAAAAAAGGAGTATGTTTTGTGGCCAAAGGTAAGAGGCCTATTTAAAGGAAAGGAGGGAAGCCCTAGTTAGCTATAAGACAAAGACAGCCGGTGGCAAGTGCTCGACCATGTGCTTGGTCGAGTGGTTTGTCAAGTAGCTCCAGTCTTCGATCTGGTATGATATCCGTTCAGTAAAACAGTGATAAGTCTCCACAACTCAGATCGGCCTGCGACCACCGGCATTGGAAAGTGAACTCAATTGCCTACAACTTTGATGAAGAACACTGAAGCTAAATGCCAACGGAAGATTTTTATTCTAGTCGATCTTTGAGGGGCTCGTCTTGAATCCGACCGAGTGTTCTTCGGCACACTACAGGAAATGAACGTTTTCTTAGCATCTGAAAACCGCTATCATACGATACAATAGCGATGTAGAAAGCACTATATCTGCTCCCGTTATAATAGGTCAAACACTTTACATAACGGTTTTTGTAACTGCTATTAAACTTTTTGATAACATAGCACTTTTTGGTACGCAATAGTTAAAGAGACAATAGAAATTATTATTTGCTGTTGATATATATTTGTAAACTATATATATATATATATATATATATATATAGAATTTCGTATTACGTATATAGTTTGTATTTTATACAAAATTGTATTTATACAATATTTGAGTATTTATAGAAGATAGTATTTATACAGTATTTGTACAAGATATATACATTATTTTTGTTTATTAAAATTTAATTGTATTTAATTTTTAAGTTTTCAGGATAGATTGACATATTAAAAATATTATATTTTATTATATTATATGCAACTCCAGTTTTAGTCTTTTAGCTTTAGACTTTACAAAACAAAACATCTTTTCACTTTGGGCCTAATTCATTTATAGCCCATCACAACAACAACAACTCTCAGCCCACAATCTCTTTTACACTTGTCTCTCTTTGTCCTTCACAACTCACGACAGCTCCAGTGACTTCTTCTTCTTCATCATTCTTTGCTCTTTTGTTCTGTTCTTCTTAAGCTTTCAGCCTTCCTCTTTTACATATAAACAATCTCCAAGTTTTGGTGGCCGACCTAAAAAAACTAGTCTGTATGTGGACAGAGGTAAGATGCCTATTTAAAGGAAATGAGGGAAGCCCTAGTTAGCTATAAGAAAAATAGACAGCCAGTGGCAAGTGCTCGACCATGTGCTTGGTCGAGTGCATGGTCGAGTGGTTTGTCAAATAGCTCCAGTCTTCGATCTGGTATGATATCCATTCAGTAAAACAGTGATAACTCTTGCTCCACAACACAGATCGGCCTGCGACCACCGGAATTGGAAAGATAACTCAATTGCCTACAACTTTGATGAAGAACGCTGAAGCTGAATGCCAACAGAAGATCTTTATTCTAGTCGAGTTTTGAGGGGCTTGTCTTGAATCTGACCGAGTGTTCTTCGGCAAACGGTCGAGTGTGTGCTCGACTCCATGGTCGAGTGATTGATTTCCTCCTCTTTTGAGCCTTATTCCCTTGCTAGGTGTCTCCTTGGGATCACAACTCCTCCTTGGTGCTTCCAAACTACCTAATTACCTTGTTTATGCATACAAATATGCAATTGCAATGCAAATTCTATCCTAATGCATAAACTGAGAATAAAAGACATAAATGTGCTAAAAATAACTCTAAACAATGCAAAACATGAAATAAATGCATGCTAAAAGATGGTAAAATATAGAATTATCACTTTTCATTGGAAACCAATGAATCATTTAAATATGTTATTATCTTCAAGTTTACATTTGTCAAATGTTTAACTTTACCTTTGATTCTTCAATTTTTTTGGCTTTGATGATTTTTTTTGTTTTTTAATATTTTTTATCAACGTAATAAATAATTAAATTAAATTAAATAAATTAAATATATGTTTAAATCAAACCAGCATAGTTTAACTATTTCACTTTGATTGGATATTACTGTTCTGTCATTTTTAATGGCGGTGCAAACAAAAATGATAGTTATAACGTTTAAAATGTTAATAAAATTATTTTAAAGGTTTATAGTGTTAGTAAAATAATCTCAAGGTTTAAAGTGCTACTCAGTGATATTTTAAAGGTCTAAAATATGATTTTCCCTATAAGAAAATGCCTCTAAATCGAACCCAAATCTGATGTAAAAGCATTAAATCGTTTGAGTACTAGGTTAAGAAGCTTCCATTACAAGCTTACTGCTTTTATAATCCTATTTTTGTTGTTTGATAGTGCATGTTACCTTTTCAAAACGCAATAACTTAATAGATTAGATACATCAAATAAAAAAAGATTACATCGTACAGCTAGCTTATATGCATAAACTATCGATCACATGTTCCCGGTCAATATAGTAAGCTTCGATTGAGGATTAGAATAAATTGTGGCAATTTCTGTCAGTTTATTTTAAAGAATGTTTAGAAAATTTTGAATATGTAAAAGAAGTTATAAAGAAAATGTATTATGAAGTTATAAATTATTAACCTAAATTTGTTTGCATGTGTTCTGTACAACTTTGAAGTTAATAATTTAACATAAGCATTTTAACTTTGAAGTATTATAACTTATAACTGATTAACAAGTTTAGAAAAAGCATTTTAAAAGACTAAGAACTAATCTCTGAGCCAATCCCGCTTAATCTTCAACTAAGATCGTCTTCTTAATATATAACGAGCTAGTGGGCAATTGACACGAAATGTGGAGGTTGAGAATCGGAGCTGTGTCAAGACAAGACCCTCACTTGTTCACCACCGACAACTTTGCCGATTAGTATCGAGACCCCATGATATGTCTGGATACTAACTTGGTTTATCTCCATCTAAGAGAGCTAATTTTGAGGAAAAAAATTGGTGTAGACGATATCAACAAACCTCACCGAGAGCTCTCATTTGAAGGGTGCATTCAAGAAAAAGTCACTGCTGAGTTTAGCGACCTAGGAGGCTAGCCACATATGATTTTAAACCTCTTTAATACATAATTCCATAACACCATATCATTTCTTAATCGTCCGAAAAAGTCCGAACACTGAAGACGTTCAGTGGATCCTATCCTAGCCGATGAGACTATTTGGTTTCTGTTCAAGCCCAAATGAGAAGGGCACCTGATGTGACCCCGGACCATGACTGATACTAGGATTTTTGTGTGTCCTAGTAGGTTCAATTAACCTTATGCGTTGTAATACTTAAGGTGTCAATCCAAATGGGATGATGCTAGTCACTCAAGATGCAATCAAGCAATCACAAGTTAAGCCAATTCAAGAGAGTGTTTTTCTTACAATCCTAGAATGGTCAAAATACAAAATGAAATGAATTACAGAAACAGAAACGAAAATGTATGACAAGAAGCAAGCAAAAATGAGAGAAACGAAACGATTCTAAGCATGAACAAATGAAACAGTCTTGGGAATGTAATAAAAATCAGAAAGAAAAAGTCCTAAGGATGGGAGTAATTGATGTCGGTGGAGTATCCTAGTCTAAGGAGTGTTTAACATACCACAAGCAAAGTATCCCTAAACAATGAACATCACAACTTAGCTAATCCAATATCTTGGCAAAAGCTACTCAGACTCAACCACTCCCATACCTAGCTCTCGCTAGAGAAACGTGGTTGAGCAGGCATGACAAACAAGTTCATTCACGTCAACAAACATCCTAGACAACTAATCTCTTAGGCTAGGAACGTAAGTCTCTGGCACTAGTTGGTCAGACATTTCATCAAACACCTTTTGGGTGCGGAGATGTCTAAAACCTAGTTCCAATTGATCAGAGAGAAACTAGTATTTCTAATTCTAGTCTAGAAGGGAATCATACAATCAAAGCTTAAACACTCTACATCCTAAGATCCTCCACCTAATCTATCCCATCCTCAAGAACTACTACACTACTCAGATCCGAAATTCATCATCAAGCATGCAAACACATAAATCATTGAATCAAGCATCATTAGGTGGATAAAAATAAGGTGAACAACTTTGTAAAAGGAATCAAATGCAAAATCTCAATAATCTCAAAGATATCGGAAATACAAGTCTGAGAACGTTTTTGGAGGCTAGGTAAACCTTAAGAACAAAACGAGATAAAAACTAAGATATCCCCCAAGACTTAACAAAATGTATTTATAGTAAAAACATGTAAATCCCTAAAACTTAAAACGACAAGGTGAAGCGTCGGTTTGGGAATCTCCTGAAGCGCATAAGACGGAACGTCTTCCTGACATGTGCGGTCGAGTCGTGTGTCGTCTCTCCCTAGGGTGAGGTCGAGTGGAATGAGTAGGAGTGGCTCCAGTGGTGTGAGTGAAAATGGCTCGAGCATGGTCTGTGAAAGTGGCTCGAGCTGGGTGTATACGCATCCACTAAAACGATGATAACTCTTGAACCACACCTCCGATTGGCTTGAAATAAACGGCATTGGAAAGATGACTAAATTCTCTACAACTTTCATGAACACGTCAAAATCTGAATCCCTAGACCGGTGGCTCGAGTGATGGCTCGATTGTGGAAGCGAGGAGTAGCCCGATTGTAGAACTGAGGAGGGCTCGACTTTAAGTGAGCGTGGCTCGATTGTAGAAGTGAGGAGTGCTCGAATGTGGAAGGGAGGCTCGATTGTGGAAGTGAGGAGCGTGGCTCGTTGTGGAAGTGAGGAGCGCTCGGTGTGGAAGTGAGGGCGTGAAGTGGCGAGGTAAGGGCGCTCGATTGTGGAAGTGAGGGCGCTCGATTGTGGAAGTGAGGAGCGCTGCAGAAGTGAGGAGCATGGCTCGGTTTAGGAAGTGAGGAGCATGGCTCGATTGAGGGAGTGAGGAGCATGGCTCGGTTTAGGAAGTGAGGAGGGCTCGATTTAGGAAGTGAGGAGGGCTCGTTTAGGAAGTGAGGAGCTCGATTGTGGAAGTGAGGAGCAGCCCGATTGTGTGCGCTTCCAACGTCTCAAAAACTGAAACTCCGAAATGCGCAATGTATGCAAGGATGATGCAGAAACTTCCTAAACATGCAAAATGTACGAAAGAGGTTCTAAAATGATGCAAAACAACTAGTTGTCCTAGCTAAATGCATGACAAATACAGGCTAAGGAGATGCAAAATACAAGACATATCAACTCCCCCAAACTTATTCTTTGCTTGCCCTCAAGCAAACTATCAAAAGCAGTATGGAAGAGAGTGTGAAGATGGGGTCTCAGAACCTAAAACATGCTGAATAGAGTAGTTAGAATCAAGGTCCTTGTTTTTAGTTCTATGATGCATGGTGAAGGAACTTTATTTCAAATCTACACATGCAATCCTATCAATCATCCCTTTAACATTCATTAACAGAACCGTGAATCAAGCTAAGCAATGTTATTGAACTCATTTGGCTAGGGTAAAGGTTCGAGACATAGATGGTCTCCTCACGTGGTTTTATCAATACAGAACAAGTTCTCTCACGAAAAGGAGTTGAGCTTAAGAGAGGCTAAAGGTTGAAACCAACTGATACATACAAGAGCAGCGTCCTGTCTACCCAAAGAACACTCCAAACCGAAGTTGGTCCTATCTCTACCCTTCATCAGAAACTTCATCTCAAATTTTCTACACTTAGTCTTAGGAGGAGTTCACTTCTTTTCATTCTAGCGGATTGGGAAATCTTTATTATCACTATGGTTCGTTTTTTTTTTTTTTTTTTTTTTTTTTGTAAAATCTTTTTATTTTATGCCCAGAACCAATAACTCTTTTTACTTTGCTCAACCCAAATCCTTTACTAGACTTGTAAACTATGTAAACACATCCCCCTCCTAAAGACTTTCTACCTCTTTACTTTTCTGCACAAATCCATACCCAATACCCAAAATCGAGTTCTCACCTAGTCCTACTAGTCCGGATAACGCGAACTAGAACTACACAGGATCCTACTCTTGTCGGCTAGAACCTAACACTTTCTAACAAGCTCAACTCGGAAAAGGCCTGACACTCAAGAATACAATTGGCTTGAAAGAACGGTTGGTTAAGGGTGCGGGGAACTGTTCCAGATGGGAATCAGCTACTTGGATTGACAAAGGGTGGTAAAAATGTGAAAGACAATCCAAGTATGTGTATGGTATCCATGAGTTCAACTTCAATGCATCACATGATAATTGCAAGTCAAGATTAGGTTCAGGTAGATAGGGAATGATATCAATTCAAAACATGCTTCAATCTTACATTTTCAAGTTCAATCAACAAGCATCAAAGAACTAATAACAAGGCCTTGATCCTATCCTATTGAATCCAGCATGCTAACAAGGTTACAATCATCATCAACCCCTATGCTAAATGCAACAACCCTATGAATAAACCTAGACTCAATCCTAATATGCAAGTGCAAACTACATGAACACTCTGTTTTGTGGAAATTTTCGATTTTTTTTTTTTTATGCAATAGATGGATGCAAACTCAAACATGATATGATGCAAAAATTAAAATAAGAATCACAGAACACAACATCAGATACATCATCTCAAACCCTCCCCAAACTTAAATTACACAGTCTCTGTGTAAGAAAAATTTCAGGAGGATTTAAGAATCACAACAGAAACAATGCAGGAATGAAATGGTATGTACAAAGGAAGGTCGGAGTACCCTCAGTAGTAGAAGAAGGAGTCGGTGCTCGCCCAAGGAGGAGCGTTATATTGACTTTGTCCTTCACCTTGTTCTGGATCCCAGGGGGGTGTCCTCAGTGGTTTGGTCGACGTGCTGCTCAACCGCTTGCGTGTTCTGATACATGTTCGGCTGCTCGTCACACTGCATGTCGTCGACTCTGGACTCGCCATGATCTGATACTAGCACAACCACCTCTGCAGGCTGATAATCCCCTTGATGTTTGATCTGCTGCTCAACTCCGTGCATGCCCAGACGTGGGCTCGAGCGGGTGTCGTGAGCTCGAGAGGAAGTCGGAATGTGGCTCGATTGAGGCAGTTGGGAATGTCGGCTCAATTTGTCGGTTCGGAACAGCGAGAACAGCAGCTCGAGTGAGGCAGTCGGGAAGGTCGAGTCGCGAGCGTGATGTGCCGGTGTCGGTCAGTCGAGTTTGTAGACCCCTCTAGAATGTCTTGTCTAACCATATACTCTTTAGCATTCTGCCCAGGTTCAAAAGAAAAGATCTTCTCTTCCTCATTATCCCAACCTGTCTTTTCTTGGAGAAGAGATTTTAACTTTATCCTGGAGCTGCATGATTTGCCCTCTCTCATCTCCTCAACGTGGCTGTTAACTCCGCCACTGTATCCCTTAAGATCTTGGTTGTTTGGGGTTCAGATAAACTGTCAAGCGCGGAGGACTTGTCTCTTGCGGTTGGTGATTAGGAAGTATGTCTCGACGCGTAGGGAGGGTAACGACTGCACTCGAGTTGGAGAATGGTCGAGTGACACTTTGAGTTTTCTCTTTGGTTACAAAACCTCTGTTTCTGCCTCATTCACATCCTCAAAGATGCAAACCCAGATTTCTGATCTTTCTCTTCAATCACGAGAGGTCTGTCCATCAATAGTTGGTTTCTTCTTAGAATCCTTGATATCAAATTTCATCTTGAAGTTGTTACCCAGATTGAGATCAATCATCCCCTTCTTTACATCAATGACTGCTCAGCTGTAGCTAAGAAAGGCCTTCCCAGGTTAGTGGATCTTTAGGCTCTTCATCCATTTCCAGCACCACAAAGTCAGTAGGAATCTCAGCTTGTCCAATTTTGATGGGCAGGTTCTCTAATAGACCATGAGGCAATCTAGTAGTCCTATCAGCCAATATTAAGCGGAGGTTGCATGACTTGTATTCGTTGAATCCTAGCCTCTGAGCTACAGAGAGTGGCATGAGGCTTACTGAAGCACCAAGGTCACATAGGCACTTTTTGAATGTCAATGGACCTAGAGAACAAGGCAGGTGAAAGAACCAGGGTCCTCTAGCTTCTTTGGGATAATCATCTTCTGAATAACAGCCTTGCATTCATGAATAACCCCACATGTCATGCTGACCCTCCATCTTCCAAAGCCTTAGCTTGACTCCTTTAGCTATCTCTCCTTACTCTTTGGTCTTTTCTGTTACCAAGTCAGTTAAAAACTTTTGATATTGAGGAACAAGTGCAAATGCATCAAGCAAAGGCATCCTAAGTTCAATCTCACTTGACTTGTTTTGAACGAGCTTTATATTCTCGTAAAGCTGCTTCTTAAACCTTTGGAAATGGTAGAGGTGGCTTGTATGGTGGAGGAATGAATCTCAAGGTTTATCCTTGGGAGCAGTGGGTTCTTTAGTAGCTTCAGGATCAGATTGCTTTGCTGACTAATTGGATCCTTGAGCACCTCGACAGGATCCTTTATATGAACTTATGTGTTGGGAAATTCCTCCCCATCTAAACCTCGTGTCTCGAGCCGTTACATCTACAGCTTGGGTGGTAATGGCATGCATAGTAGCATAGTCCTTGGGGTTTTGAACTGCTTTTCCAGGGAGTTGGGCAGTTGTTGGGGTAGAAGTAGAAACAGTCTTGCCTTCCATATACTTCATCTTGGAGTTAAGAGCTTCAAACTTGACATTCAAATCATTGTAAGAACATTCCATCCGCTGACTGAGTTCAGCAAACTTCTTAGCAGTATCCAGGAGAACCACTAGCTTGACCTTGAAGAAGTTGTTGCAGCATGTGCTTCATTTCTTGATCTAGAGCTTGAGTAGGTTGAACTTGTTGAGGTAAAAATCCTGGTGGTGGTCCGAATGAGCGTGAGAACTTTGCTCAAACTGTTGCTTAGGCACGAATCCTTGATTGTAGTGAACAAAAGGTTTTTGCAGACCTTGTTGTTGCTGTTGAGGAGGGTACACCTGATCTTGTGGATTTGCAACATTGGTGCTCCGGTAAGACAAATTGGGGTTCGTCTTGTAGGGGTTATAACCCTTGTTGTATCCACCTTGATTCTGGACGTAGTTGATTGCTTCAGACTGCTCACCCTTCCCATCCTGAACTTGAAAAGGGTCATCCTCGAATACGAAATGGACAGTCTGCTGCTGACTTAGCAAGAGGCGGTCAAGCTTGTCATTGACAATCTTAAGGTCCCTCTTGTACTTCTCCTCAGACCCAGTGTCACCTGAACCGTGCGGTCGTAGTCTTCATTGTAGTTACCGTCAGACTGGGCGAGATTCTCAACCAGTTGCCATCCTTCCTCAACCTCTTTGTTCAAGAAATTACCGTTGGAAGCAGTGTCAAGCAGCATACGTATCTTTGGTAGTACACCACGGTAGAGAGTGCTCAGCAGTGACTCGTTGCTGAAACCATGGTGTGGACACTGGCTGTGGTAACCCTTGAAACGCTCCCAGGCTTCACAGAATGATTCTGAGCTCTTTTGAGTAAAGCTAGAAAATCTCATTCCTGAGACGTGCTGTTCTGGAGTTGGAGAAGAACTTCGCCAAGAACGCTTTCTTGCAACCATCCCAGGTGGTGATGGATCCCTTGGAAAGTTTTTCTCCCATTGATGAGCCTTGTCTCCCAGGGAGAATGGGAAGAGGCGCAACTTGAAACCATCCTCACTCACGCCGTTGATCTTGGTAAGACTGCACAGACGGTCGAACTCGTCCAAATGGTCTAGTGGATCCTCCATAGGCAACCCGTGAAACTTGTTTCCTTGGATCATGGAGATCAGACTGCTTTTGATTTCGAAGTTGCACGGCGGGAGGGACGATTCCAGCACGCTGAGTATGAGTGTTCGGTGCATCCCCAGCACCAATGTTTCGCGGTCCGATGTGGTCCATTCGGTTGTTCCATGGTGACTGGTACGGGATGATCGTTGGAAGTACGAGCTTGTCGTGGTCTTTGTAACCGGTTGATGTCGTCGATAGCAGGAAGGAGATCTGATGTCCTCTTGATCTGGTGTGCATGCAACGTTGCAATCAACAGGTTCCTGAGATGCAAAACAAACAAGCAAAAACCCAAATAAGTCAGTACTCAGAATGATAAGTGAATAGAACTTAATCTTGCAAAACTTGAAATCTTAAATGTAGCAAAACGAATCCCAAATGGCAACGGCGCCAAATTGATACTAGGATTTTTGTGTGTCCTAGTAGGTTCAATTAACCTTATGCGTTGTAATACTTAAGGTGTCAATCCAAATGGGATGTTGCTAACAATCAAGATGCAATCAAGCAATCACAAGTCAAGCCAATTCAAGAAGAGTGTTTTTCTAACAATCCTAGAATGGTCAAAATACAAAAAGGAAATGAATTACAGAAACAGAAACGAAAATGTATGACAAGAAGCAAGCAAGAATGAGAGAAACTGAAAACGATTCTAAGCATGAACAAAAGAAACAGTCTTGGGAATGTAATAAAAATCAAAAGAAAAAAGTCCTAAGGATGGGAGTAATTGATGTCGGTGGAGTATCCTAGTCTAAGAGTGTTTAACATGTCACAAGCAAACCATCCCTAAACAATGAACATCACTTCTTAGCTAATCCAATCTCTTGACAAAAGCTACTCAACTCAACCACTTCCATACCTAGCTCTCGCTAGAGAATGGTTGAGCAGGCATGACAAACAAGTTCATTCACGTCAACAAACATCCTAGACAACTAATCTCTTAGGCTAGGAACGTAAGTCTCTGGCACTAGTTGGTCAGACATTTCATCAAACACCTTTTGGGTGCGGAGATGTCTAAAACCTAGTTCCAATTGATCAGAGAGAAACTAGTATTTCTAATTCTAGTCCAGAAGGGAATCATACAATCAAAGCTTAAACACTCTACATCCTAAGATCCTCCACTAATCTATCCCATCCTCAAGAACTACTACTACTCAGATCCGAAATTCATCATCAAGCATGCAAACACATAAATCATTGAATCAAGCATCATTAGGTGGATAAAAATAAGGTGAACAACTTTGTAAAAGGAATCAAATGCAAAATCTCAATAATCTCAAAGATATCGGAAATACAAGTCGAAACGTTTTTGGAGGCTAGGTAAAACCTTAAGAACAAAACGAGATAAAAACTAAGATATCCTCACCAAGACTTAACAAAATGTATTTATAGTAAAAACATGTAAATCCCTAAAACTTAAAACGACAAGGTGAAGCGTCGGTTTGGGAATCTCCTGAAGCGCATAAGACGGAACGTCTTCCTGACATGTGCGGTCGAGTCGTGTGTCGTCTCTCCTAGGGTGAGGTCGAGTGGAATGAGTAGGTGGCTCCAGTGGTGTGAGTGAAAATGGCTCGAGCATGGTCTGTGAAAGTGGCTCGAGCTGGGTGTATACGCATCCACTAAAACGATGATAACTCTTGAACCACACCTCCGATTGGCTTGAAATAAACGGCATTGGAAAGATGACTCAATTCTCTACAACTCATGAAGACGTCAAAAGCTGAATCCCTAGACCGGTGGCTCGGTGATGGCTCGATTGTGGGCGAGGAGTAGCCCGATTGTAGAGGAGGGCTCGACTTTAGAAGTGAGGAGTGGCTCGATTGTAGAAGTGAGGCTCGCTGTGGAAGGGAGAGGCTCGATGTGAAGTGAGGAGCGTGGCTCGATTGTGGAAGTGAGGAGCGTGGCTTGACGTGGAAGTGAGGAGCTCGATTGTGGAAGTGAGGAGCGCTCGATTGCGGAAGTGAGGAGCGCTCGATTGCAGAAGTGAGGAGCATGGCTCGGTTTAGGAAGTGAGGAGCATGGCTCGGTTGAGGGAGTGAGGAGCATGGCTCGGTTTAGGAAGTGAGGAGGCTCGGTTTAGGAAGTGAGGAGGGCTCGGTTTAGGAGTGAGGAGCTCGATTGTGGAAGTGAGGAGCAGCTCGATTGTGCGCTTCAACGTCTCCTAAACACCTGAAAAACTCCGAAATGCGCAATGTATGCAAGGATGATGCAGAAACTTCCTAAACATGCAAAATGTACGAAAGAGGTTCTAAAATGATGCAAAACAACTAGTTGTCCTAGCTAAAGGCATGACAAATACAGGCTAAGGAGATGCAAAATACAGACATATCAA